>JAKSZT010054134.1:2635442-2657874 GCA_026826555.1 Tolypeutes matacus
CTCCTGGGTCTGAGGGAGGAGGGGCTGGGGGCCTGGACTCCTGGGTCCGAGGGAGGAGGGGGCCGGGGGCCTGGACTCCTGTTTCTGGAGAGGCATTGGAGCCTGCACTTGGGGCTTCCTGAAAGGGGTGAGGGTCCAGGCAGGGAAGGGTTGTCTCTTGGCTGTCAATCTCTTGTCCAGTTGCCATGGTAGCACAGGCCTTGTCCACCCCTCAGACAGCTAGGGTGGGGGGAAGGCCCACACCCCCTCCCCTGCCTAAAGGCCCTGCACCCCCCCCCCGCTCCGCCTCCTCAGAGATCCTGGACCACTCTCCCCAGGGCTGGGGGGGCTCCTAGCCTGTCTGTCCCTTCCCAATCCTGCTTCCCCCTCAGCCCTCCTCCTCTGCCCTTCTCTGAGCAGCTGGTTCAGTCAGCGCTCAGAATACCCCCCTCCACCCCAAAATAACCCGCAGCTGTGGCCTGGCCCCTGCAGGGTGAACATTGGCTCTCCCCTCCCTTCCCCTGGCTGTTCACTACCCCTCAGCCCCTTCTGGGCCTTTTTCAGACCCGCCCCTGCCTGCCTCTGCCCTTGGGGATCCCAGAGTCCTGCTTCCTGCCGAGGCCCAGCTGCGCAGCCCCCAGTTCCACCCTGCTCAGAAGGCTGGCCTCCCAGTCCCATAAAGGAGTCAGGACGGCAGGCTCCCCACCTCCAGGGACTGAGGAATGGCATCTCCCTTAGGCCCCAGGACTCTGGAGGCCCAAGCCCCAGAATCCACTCTCAGGGATCATTGGGTCCAGCCCCCAGCCTCCTCCTCCTCTTGAGTCTCCGTTCTCGCTTCTATTTGCATAGGGGATAAAGAGGCCAGGCCCCTCTTCCCCTGCTTGTCAGGGACTCAGGCAACTGTGCCCCCAGCCCTCTCCTCCCTCAAACCCAGAAGCCCTAGCTTCCAACTTCTCCCCAAAAGACCCAGGAGTCCTGACTCTGGATTCCCCCTCCCCCAGGAGTCCCAGCACCCTCCCCTCTTCCCCCCCCCACCCCGGTCATACCCTCCTCCCTTGGGTCCAGAGTCCGGGTGCCCAGCCAGTCCATTACCAGGTGCCAGGAATCCCAACCCCCTATTCCTCCAGGACTCAGGAATCTGGGTGCTCAAACTCCTCCCATAGGACGCAGGGGTCCAGGCCCTTGGTCCCTCTCTCTGACTCGAGAGTCTGAACCCCTAACCTCTTCCCCCCCCCCAGGACCCAGGAGTTCAAGCTCCCAGGCCCCTCCTCTCTTAAGGACTCCTTTTTATCTTAGACCCCATCAGCCTCCACAAACTGGGCACCCCCCCCAGCACCAGCCTCCCCCAGTTGCCCCACTCAGGCCCTGGACACAGCATAGCCTGTCCCCGAGCTGAGCTGAGGAGGAGGAGGGTGCCAGGTGATCCAGGGCCACCCCTGTTCCTGTCGCTCCCTCATCCACCACAGGAGAGACCAGAAGCCACTTTGATCAACAGCCCGCCCCCCCCACCTCGCATCGTGCTGCAGACGGCGTCCCGGCCCCCCCTCCCAGCATTATTCTCTCCCACCCTAATTCTGATGCTCGGAAGAGACTGGAGGGGTGTTCCAGAACCTTGAGGAAGGAGTGGTAATTTGGGGTGAGGGGTGCTGGGGGCCTGGATGCCCTCAAGGTCCTTGGCAGGGCATTAATAGAGCAGACTCATAGCTATGAGGAGGGAGGAGAGAGGGAGAGGGCCGGCCGGTGAGGGGGGAGGCTGATGCGGGGGGGGGGGCTGGGCAAAGAAAAGGTGAGATAGGGAGAAGGAAAGAGATACGGGGTGTCAGAGGTATGTGGGGCTGGGGAGAGGGGACAAAGTGTTGGGGAAATGGGGGAACACAGGAGATCTGAGGTGTAGAGACCCAGGAAAAAGGGGCTTAGAGAGGGAGGAAAAAAGGGTGCAGGAGAGTCTCCAAGGGACAGGCAGCTGGGAGGCAAAGAACCCTGCTCACCATCCATTCCCCCCTCTCCTTGAGGCCCCTGGCAAACTTTCCCTGTCCTAGATTTGGGGGTCCACATTCCCACCCCCACCCTTGCCTTCCCTGCCCCAGCCTTACCTTTTCATGACCCTGTTCTGTGGGGGGGGATTTTGGGGGGCCAGGACAGAAATCCAGAGTCCAGCGACCCGAAGATTCAGCAGAGGGCTCAGGGAGCCTATGGGGGCGCCAGGCCCTGGGGCGGCAGCAGTGTCAGCAGCAGAGACCTCCGGTCTGTCCCTGGCTCCGTCTCTCCCTCCTCTTCTTTGGTCCTGTCCCCCCAAGGTTGCGGCCACCCGGACTAGGCGAGGACACAGCTACACATGTTGCGCTGGAAGTTGGACCCCGGACATTGCGGAGGCTGTCGGGGTGTCCTCTTGCCGCCCCGACCCCGTGGGGATCCCCCCTCCGCCCACCTGGGGTCCCCCCTCCTCCGCTGCTTCAGCCCCAGCTCCTCCCCCCGTCCATGTGTCCGGTCCCGCCTCTCCCTGGCTTACTCACACCCCCCCCTTGTGCCCTCAGCAGCCCCCCCTTGCCGCGTCTGTGTCTGTCTGTCTGTCTGGGTCACCTCTGAAGCCGTTGGCTGGTGTATGTGTTTCTGTGAGGAGCAGGAGGCTGTCTCTCTGGGAGACTGTGCCCCTTCCTCGCTTGGCCACCTCCAGACCCCCCCTCAGCGCCCCCCCCACAGAAACACACACACAACCTCACTTCCTTGGGATTTCCCCTTAACACCCCCAGAGCTTGAGGAGGGAGACACAGACAGACACACACGGGGAGAGGGGGTGTCCAATAGGGGCCGGGCCGCCGCTGCCGTCCGCGGATGTTTGGACAGACAGGAGGACACAGGCGGCTGGGGACGCCCAAACGCCCGGCCGGACGCAGGCAGGAGGCACAGAGCCCAGGTACACACCATCCATCTGGGTTTGGGGAATGGGGTGGACTTGGGGGGGGGCGAGACACCCAGGCAGGAGGCTCAGGGTCTGTACAGACAGACAGACCCCTCCCTCCCTTGGCCACCGCAGCCCTTACACAGACACACCCCCCCCTCCACCAGCCCAGCCCGACACCGGGACACACAGATCCTCACCGGGCAGATGGCAGACGCACGAGAGACCCCTGGGGGCCGGGCGGACCCACCCAGGCCGGCACCCCCCCAGCTGGGCACCAGTGGCCGAGGCAGGCTGCGGGCGGAGGTTGGCGGCAGCGGCCGCAGCTCAGAGAAGCTGGAGCGGGAGGGACTCGCACACTCACTCTGTTCTCACACACACACACACACTCACTCGGGATGTGATTAACATTCAGTCCCCGTCCGTTTCTGCCGGGAGACCCATAGCCCCCCTCCTGGCCTCCCTGGGGACCCCTTCTCCTGCCAGGGCTGGGGAGGGGGGCCACCCCCCCCCCCAGCTCCGGTCTCTGCCTTCCTCCTGGGACAAGAAATGAGTGAGGGGCAGCAAATGAAAGGGAGAAGATGGGGGCGGGCAGGGACTCAGAACCAGCACTGAGACATCAGCTTTGGACCTCTGTCCCCTTCCCACTTGGAAGCTGTTCCCTCACCTTGGTCTCTGCCATGCTGTCACCCATCCACTGGCTCCTGAAGGCCAGAAGTCCAGGCTCCCAGCCCCCTCCTCCCTCAGACCCAGGAGTCTGGGCCTTCTTTTAGGATCTCAGCCTCAACCACGCTGTGGCTCAAGCATCCTGGCCCCAGGAGCCTAAATCTGCAATCCCTTCCTCCCTCTGAACCCACAAATTCAGGCCCTAACTCTTCTTTTTCAGCAATGTGAGCCTTCCCCCCTGGCCTCCTGACCTGGGGGAATGAAGGAAACAGGAGCCCCAACTAGCACACTCAAGGGCCAGACTCAGACCCCAAAGTAGCCTCAGGAGCCCACAACCCAGGTTTCAGCCCCTGCTCCAAGATGCCCCCCACCCCTGGTCTTGGCCCTCAGAGGCCCAAATGTCCTGTGTTCCATTTCCCACAAGTACTGGTTTTATAGAGGTGCTGGGCTGGGTTCTAGGGGGATAGGCAGAAGCTGAACAGCTGGATTTGGGGAACCCTTGGGGGGCCCGGGCTGTGGGCTGCAGGCTTGTGTCCGTGTTCTGGGTGTTTGAGTACCCATGGGTGGTGGAGGCTGGGGTCTCTCAGTAAAAGAAGGGGTACAGAGGTATTGGCTTCCTCAGAGGGCTGGGTGGGCTGGGTGCCTGAGGTTGACATCCCTGAGTTTGGGATTGGTGGGCCCCTAGGAGTGGTTTGTGCTGAGGATCAGGATGCCTCAGTGCTCAAAAGAGGCTCAGGGTTGGAGGAGAGGGCCACATTCCTGGGTCTGAGGGAGGAGGGGACGGGGAACACATCTCCTGGGACCAAAGGAGGAGGGGGCTGAGGTTCCACTTTCTTGCTCGTGGGTGGATTGGAGCTGGAGGCTCCAGAGAGGTCAGAAACTGGCAGCTCAGCCCCTGGGTCCCTGCAAGAGGCACAGACTGCCTGGGGGAGTTGCCGCCGGCTTCGGGAGTTTCAGATCCCAGCGACCCCGCGGGTTTCTAGCTGGCAGCCTTGGGGTGCATTCGGGGCAGACTCTGCAGGCTCAGGAGGAAGGCGAGGGGGCGCCGGAGAGCCCAGACTCCGCCCTCGGGGGCGGGGCCGCCCAGCCCGGCCCCTCCTCCTCCCGCCCTCCTCGCTCTTCCCGGCTCCCGCTCGGCCACCAGCTCCGGCCTTGCCTCCCCCTCCCAGCGCCCCCTCCCCGGAGCGGAGCCCACACGAGGGCCCCTCTCCCGCCCCTAGCCCAGCGGCCCGGCCCGCCCAGCAGCGCTCGGGGGCAGCCCCGCCAGCCTGCCTCCCCTCAACTCAGCCGTGCCCGAGCGCCCCCAGCCATGAATCTCTTCCGATTCCTGGGAGACCTCTCCCATCTCCTAGCGATCATCTTGCTACTGCTCAAAATCTGGAAGTCCCGCTCCTGTGCCGGTGAGAAGCCCACCGGGGCGGGAGAAGTGGGAAGAGTGGAGGGGGGGTCCCCGAACTCCGGAAGGGGTTTGCGGGGTACTGGGGGAACAGGTCCCTCCTCCCACCATTGCTGCGGGATCCCCGTTCCAGGTCCGGGGTCACCAGGGGGTCAGCTCCTTTCCAGCCTCGGGGGTGCATACAGTTTGGTGGGGAGGCTCCGACCCGCACTTCTGCCCCCCGCCCCCCGCTCCCGCCCACCTCCATCTGGGCATGTCAGGGTTCCCCGCCTGGGAGCTGTGGCAGGCAGGGAGGTGGCTGGGAGTTGGTGACGTGGATGGTGGCGGCCAGGAAGGGAGCTGGAGGGAGGCGACAGGTTCCAGGGACTGCGGTCAGGCAGGGTGCTCCCGAGGCCCCACTTGGGTTCAGACTGTGGGGAGACCCTCAGAGGCCCCAGGGCGGCCCTGAGGCCTAGCTCCGGACGGAGCCTCGGGCTGGAGTAGCTTCCGGGCGGGCTGCCCCCTGCCTGTGGGCCTTGGGAAGGGCGGCTCTCGGGCAGGGCGGGCTGGGGAGCCTCGGCAGACAGCTAGCTGCCTGGCCCCGGGCTTGTCTGGGCGCTGTGCCTCAGTTTGCCCCCTGCGCAGCCCACCCAGCCTCTGCCTCTGTCTCTTCGGACCACAGGGATCTCCGGGAAGAGCCAGGTCCTGTTTGCTGTGGTGTTCACTGCACGCTACCTGGATCTTTTTACCAACTACATCTCACTCTACAACACGTGCATGAAGGTAACAACTCTGCCCACCTCCCCTGGGGCGGGGGAAGCCCGGGAGGGGGACTCTGACTCCTGGGTCTGAGCAGGGAGGGGCTGGGGTCCCCACGCTGTGAGCTGAGGCGCCCTGCTCACCTTCCTCCTTTTCAGGTGGTGTACATCGCCTGCTCCTTCACCACAGTCTGGATGATTTACAGCAAGTTCAAAGCCACTTACGATGGGAACCATGACACGTTCCGGGTGGAGTTCCTTGTCATTCCCACGGCCATCCTGGCGTTCTTGGTCAACCATGACTTCACCCCTCTGGAGGTAGGCTGCTCAGCTGGGCCCCTGCCCTGGCAGAAAGGCTTGACAGCGGAGCCTCCTGCAGGGTTTGCTCAAACTTCTCGATTTTAGGGCAGAAAAGTTTAGAGCTTGGGTTCTGAAGTCAGGTGATCTCCCCATGACACTGCCAGATGCTGCCCTAACCGTCTTACAGACTACTTACTTTTCACAATAGCCCCACAGATGAGGAAACTGAGGCTTAGAGTCTGAAATGTCTCGTCCAAGGTTGTCGGCCTCGTAAGTACCAGACTCAATAGCTCAGGCATTGGGAATGGGGGCTCTGGAGCTTGCCAGGCTGCTTGGATTTCAACCCAACAGCCACTTCCTATGTGTGTGACCTTGGGCATATTCTTGACCTCTCTGTGCCTCACATTCCCCATTTGTAAATACTCGTTGTGAGGATTTACTGGGACTGATTAGCATGGACTCTGGACCCAGAGCACTGAGATTCAAAGCCCGCCACTACCACTTAGTAGCTGTGGGACCTGAGAAAAGTCAGGTTAACTTCTCTGTGTCTCAGTTTCCTCATCTGTGAAATGGGATAATCAATTCCTACTTCATTGGGTTGTAACAAGTGGTTAATACTTGTAAAACATAGTGCCTAGCATGTGGTCCTAAGTGCTATACCAATATACCTGTTCAGTTACTTTAGGTATTTAGTGAGAGCTCCTGATGCTTTCACTTTTCAACGTCTGCTCTGGCAGTTTTCATCCCATGGTGTTTTGGTGGGGCCTGTTCAAACCCCTGGGTGAGATGTCAGGAAGGCCACATACTCAGGTGTCCTAGAGCCTGGCGGGAATCATAAATTTGGGGCAGTCTTTCCTTCCCCAGGCTCTGCCAACATTTCCAACAGAAGAAGCCACAATTCAGAATTCTTTGTGCAAGATTGCTTCATTTTAAAAGACTCAAAATATATTTCTAAGGGCACAGTACAAGCCAGACAGATCCTGACGGAAGGTGGCTTGTGGCCACAGGCCCCCATTCTGAAATGTCGGTGGGAGGTTGCGCTGTGCCACAGTGGGAACGCTGATCTGGGCTCTGGCACTCTGGGCTTTGCAAACTTAACCTTCATTGCCTAAGCACCTGCCTGTGTCCTTGGCTTCCTCATCACCTCCCTGCTGAGCAGAGGGGACTGTGCCCATTTTGCAGATGGGGAGACTGACTTGAGGTCCCGTGAAGCAATGGGGCTTGCTCGAGGTAGAGGGAGGCCAGGCCAGAACCCAGGCTTCTTGATTCCTGGCCTTTGCAATTCCCTCATTCATACGGGGGAAGTCCCTTGGGCAAAGACTCAGCGCTGGCTGTGTGCCTGGCTCCGCACTGGCCATTCTGAATGCATCGTCATCCCACCTGACCCCTCGGCCCCCTGGAAGCATCCTCATCCCATCATTCAGAGGATTAGGGTGAGGCTCAGAGGGGAGAGTTCACTTGAGTTGAACCCTGGCTCATCTGCTTCCAAAGCCCATGCTACTACCTGGCACGTGCTAAAAAAAAAAGTATCTTTTTTAATTGTAGAAGGAAAATATTCTTGCTTAAAAATTGAGATGTCACAGAAATATATAAAGTAAAAGCAATGGACCCTCCCTTTCCTTTCCCATGCCCTGATTCTCTTCCTCAGGGGCAACCCCAGGAGAAGAGTTGCACCTATTTAATGAGTATGTTAGGGGGGCGGATGTGGCTCAACTGGTTGGGCGTCCGTCTCCCATATGGAGGGACCTGGGTTCAATCCCCGGGACCTCCCGGTAAAAAAAAAAAAAAAAAAAAAAAAAAATAATGAGTATGTTAGCCAGTGGCCTCAATCAGTCTGGCTCTCTAAGACCCTCACTAGAGGATTCTGGGGGACTCTGGGGACAAGCCCTGGAGTCCAGCCGCCTTAGCTGTGTGATCTTGGACAAGTTACTTACCCCTTGGGCTTCAGTTTCCTCATCTGTACAGTGGGGAAAACAAGAGCACTTACGTCATAGGGTTAAGGCTGAAAGCACTTGGTCCCTGTAAGGTACGTGGTAAATGCCAGTAAGCAGGAGTTGTTATAAATACATCCTGATGCTCCCCGCTTCCCTCCCACAAACCAGAACAGCTGAGGAGGAGCCACACCTGCCACCTAGCCTTGTTCTCTGAGGGGAGGTTTCAGTGGGTCCTGCAGATCGTGAATCACCCCAGGTGGGACTTTCAGGGAACCCAGGACTGAAAGCACGGCTGACTGACTTTGCCTTCTCTTCTTCCCCTTCCTGTGATGCCCTGTCGTGTTCACGAATGATGATCGTCCCTTGCTCCCCAAAGGGGACCCTGAGCTGAGCACATGGGAAACACTCTGTAGACCCACTCACTCCCACCCACTCATTCAGACACTGGGCTAGGGTCATCGTGGGCCTCCTGGAGCTCTAGTGTCAGTGGGAGCCACCAGGAAGGAGAGGAGACGAGATGTGATGGTACCTGGCAGGGTGGGGGTGGGGTTTGGTCAAGGCAGGGCTCTCTTAGAGGCAGATACATGACAGTGCACAGGAAGAGCTGCTCTGCTGTAGAAACAGCATGTGCAAAGGCCTGGAGGTGGGAAGGAGCGTGGAGGACCAGATAGAAGGCCTGGGTGGCTGCAGCCTTGGGAGCGAGGGCAGGGAGTAGGAGATGAGACTGGATTGGGAGGAGGGCCTTGAAGGCCAAGGTAAAGAGTTTTTGTTGTATTCTGGATGCAATGGGAAGAAGCCACTGGAGGGTTTTAAGCCAAGGAGCATCATTGTCTGGTTTATGTTTCTAACGACTACACGTTGAATGATGCCTTGGTGAGAATGGGAAAATCATCCCTGTTTTAGAGATAAAGAAATGGAGGCATGAAGAATCTGGGTCCCCTAAAAGGGAAATCCTGGGGCTGAGATGCCAGCCCTGGCCTGCCTTTTAGAGAGGCGTCATTGCAGAGTGCTCACTGTGTGGTCTTGGGCAAGTCTCTTACCCTCCCTGTGCCTCCGGTTCCTCATCTGTAAAGATACCTCCTTCACGGGGCTCTTGAGAGTTAAATGAGGGAGTCCGTGTATGTGGGCAGACGTTGCCGGCACAAGCAGCGCTCAGTGCACACAGCTATATCTGTTGTCCTCTGACTTCCACGTCTGTGTCTGTAACCGCAATGCGACCTACCTTCTCTCCCACCCCGTCCTTGTCCGGCTGTGCCCGACCCCGCTCCCGGCCCATCCACAGATCCTCTGGACTTTCTCCATCTACCTGGAGTCAGTGGCCATCTTGCCGCAGCTGTTCATGGTGAGCAAGACGGGTGAGGCAGAGACCATCACCAGCCACTACCTGTTTGCGCTGGGCGTCTACCGCACACTCTATCTCTTCAACTGGATCTGGCGCTATCACTTCGAGGGCTTCTTCGACCTCATTGCCATCGTGGCGGGCCTGGTCCAGACGGTCCTCTACTGTGACTTCTTCTACCTCTACATCACTAAAGGTAGCTGAGATGGAGGGCGGGGGACAGGGACAGTTTCCCGAGTCCTGCATCACTCAAGGAAGGGACGGCTTCTACTCCCAGCTTCCAGGCTCTAGGCCTGCCGTCTCCCAGGAATCCAGACCTCGGGCCTGCCTCTCTAAGGGCCAGGGAGTTTCTCTCCCTTGGCCTGATCGGCTTTGAGCGAAGATCAGGCAGACAGGGGCTTCCTTCCTCCCAGTAATTCAGGCCACCTGCTGCTTCCTTACCATCCCTCTGTCCAGCCCCTGAGTGCGTGAAGGAGGAGGGGTCAGCATCGGGAATGTGACGGGGCAGTCTCCAACATTCCCACTCACAGAGTTTTTCCTAAGCCCTCCTCCTGCCCTGGGATTCCAGACTCGCAGCTCTTCAGTCTCACGTACATGAAAAATCTAGAAAATCCATCTCCTAGCCCTAGAGAAGGGAGGACCTCCACTGTTGCTTGATCTCTGTCCTCACCCTCAGGGACTCAGGCCTGTTCATTCATTCATTCAACAAATTTATCGAGCACTGTCTGTCCCTGGCCTGGTGGGATACAATAGCAGGAAAAAAGATGGATTTGTGTTCTAGTGGGGGAGATGGTGAATACACCACTAGAGAAAGCTCTGTGCCGAGAGGGAGAAGCGCTGTGAAGGAAATAAGGCGGGGATGTGACGAGGGAGGCCTGTGGAGGGTGGGGGGTCAGAGGAGGCCTGTTTGAGGTGGTGATGTTTAAGGAGAGACTTGAAGACTAAGGAGCTGGTCGGGGGGAGGAAAGAGGGCTAATAAGGGGTTCAGGCCAGGAGGGCACTGGGGTTGTCTCTGACCCCATGGCCTTTGGAGATTCAAGGCTTCAGCCAGGGAGCCTTTTGAGGGCCAAAGGGGAGCAGCCAGCACTGGGAGAGATAGGGCCTTCCCTCGGCCGCCAGCGCTCAGCCCTCTAGATAAGACCAGGGTCCCTGTTCCCTTGGGAATGCTGGCCAAGCCCCAGTTTCTCACCCTGGGGTCCTGGAGGCTGCCCTGCCTTGCAGAGTGCCAACAGTAATGTGCACCCCCCTCTTCTCTCCTCACAGTCCTGAAGGGGAAGAAGCTGAGCTTGCCGGCATAGCCCTGGCCTACATGACCCCTCTCGACGGCGAGAGGCACAGCAAGGCGGCAAAAGACAAAAGCCTTCCCACCCAGGGGTGACTCTTTTAAGAACCAATCTCTCTCAGTTCCCCAGCTCCCTTCCTCCAGGTTTTGGGGGCTGTGGGGAACCCAAGTCTTGGGGGAGCTCAGGACCTGGGCTGTTTGTAGTTTTTTGCCTTTTAGAAAAGAAAAAAAAAAAATCTTTCACTACTTAGTTTTTGATTCTGATGACTCCTTTCTCTTCTACACTCTGGCCCCCGATTTTTATAAACTGTTTTTGGAGTGTCCACTGGGGCCAGGTGGGGTTGGAGATCTTTTTGCTCTCTCAGACCCTCCAGCTCCCTTCCAGATTCCTACCCCAACCCCACTGGTTGCCAAACAAGAAATCTGCCCGCCCCACCTCCCACTGCAGCCAGGAGCACAGCTGCCTCCCCACTTCTGGGTTGGGGATGAGAAGGAAGGGAGGCCTGGGAGGGTCGCCCTTGACTTTTCATAATAATTTTTTCCAGAGTTTGGGTTTTTTGATTGTGTCCTGTTTTCTTGGCAAATGGGGGGGGGGGGCAATTGGGTAAGGGGTGCGGGTGTGGGAAGGGGGCTGACCCAAGAATCACCACTGCCCTGGATGCCATGTTTTTGTACAGATTTGAGCGACTGATTCTTTGTTCTCTTGAAATAAACAGAGGAAAATGATCCCTCTCTCTTTTGCTACTCCTTGCCCTCTCTCTTTGGTGTTTGTGGGGCTTTTCCCCAGCCCCAGACTTCACCTTTGCTTGTGCCTCATTGACTGTCTGCAGGCCACCAGAGGTCTGGGAGGAGCCAGAGGATGAAAACCTCAGCTGCACCCTGGCTCCTCACGGCTCCAATGGGCAAGAGATTTTGGAGAAATCCTTGAAGATGCTTCTTATCTTGGGATGGAACTTCCTTGACTGTTCTCCAGAATCTCAGGGTTGCAGAAGACCTTCAAGATGATTTATTTCAGAGGTCGCAAACAGGCAGGACCCCGTCCCACCCCCGTTATGGCATTTTGTTGAGCTGCACTATGTTTTCTAAAAGTATATATTTACATATATAATGAATTGGTTGCCAGCCTTTAAAAACCAGATTTTCACATTGAAATCTGGATTTCTGGCTTCTCTTGAAAAAAAATCAGTCAATCTGACAATGCTGGGTCCTCATTTCTGGGTGGCAACAGATGGCTGAGGCTGAATAGATGGGATGTGAGTCTTTCACTACGGTCCCAGGACTTGGCTAAGTGGTTGTTATCATTTATTATTGAGCTGGCGCTGTTGTTGTTGTTGTTGTTTTTTACTCCTTGTGGAGTTAAAGGGAAAGTGAAGTATTTTCCATGTCTCTCTCCAAATTTGCTTCTGTTACCTGCCTGGCTCTTGGAAGATTTTAGATTCCTTTTTTTTTTCCCCTAGGAGGTACCAGGGATTGAACCCAGGACCTCATCTGTGGGGAGCAGGTGTTCAACCACTGAGCTACATCTGCACCCCAGCTTTTAGATTTTTGACTCTTGATTAGTCAGACTTCCCGGATGTCCGCAGAGACATTCCTAGCCTCTGCTTCACTGCCTCCACTTCCCCTGGAGGATGGCTCTGGAAAGGAGGCTTCAGGAGGCAGGTAGCTGGCGTTTCTTGAGTGCTTAATATGTGCCAGGGAGTGAGCTTTACATTGCCCTCCCTAAAGAAGGGCCACTTTGCAGATGGGGAAACTGAGGCTTAGAGGGGTGAGTGGCAGAGGTGGGATTTGCACTTAGCCTTGCTGACACTAGAGCCTCTGTTTAACCACTGTTGTGTAGTTTTCCAGCTTTTTAAAAAAAATGTTTAATTAGAGAATTGCAGGTTTACATAAAAATCATGCATAAAATACAAGGTTCCCTTATACCACTCTATTATTCACACTTTGCATTGGTTTTCTTTCTTTCTTTTAAGCCAAGGAAACTTCTGTTGGGAGAAATTTTGTCCAGAAGCCTGATACGGAAAAGGCCAAAGCAGGGCTGCTTGGTCTGACTGTGGGGGTGAAGTGGGGGATATCACTGCCTGCTTGGTCTTAAGGTGCCTCTTTGATCAGAGTCTAAACCTGTTTAACCATCAGCCTAAATCTGCCTTTACAGCCAGCACAACTTGGGTCCAGAGAAATCAAGGGACATGCCCAGGGTTATCCACGTAGCAATAGGGTGAGGACTGGAGCTCGGAATCCTCCCATTTCTTATGTTGGAGCTCTTTCCAGCCACTGCTGCTGCCTTTTCCTCCAGATGCCCACAGGGAGCACATCCTGCTTATTTCTACATCCTCAGAACTGACCAAAGCACCTGCCAACAGGAGATCTCCAGAGGGGCTGTGGAACCCAAGTTTAAACTCCCCACAACTCATATCTGTCCAGTTTGTAAACTAATGGTCTGCAAGCTGTGGTGGCTGTTGTATGGATGTGTTTTGTTTGGCCTGCACAACGTTTAAGTTTTTTTGTATTAATTACCAACTAATTTCACATTAAAAGCAAACAAAAACAGATGTCCAATTGCTCTAGGAAAAAAACAGAAGGTTCTAGAGCTGCACTGTCAATCATCCACCAGCCACATGGGGCTCTTAAGCGTTTGAAGTGAGGGGAGTCTGAATTGAGATGCGCTGTGAGTGTAAATATACACTCACACTCAGTCCGAAATAATGTAAAATATCTACTAATTTTTATATTGATCACATGTTGAAATGATATTATTTTGGATATATTATTGGGTTAAATAAAATACATTATTGAAATTACTTCTGTTTTGTTTTCCCTTTTTGACGATTTAAAATCCCCTATGTTACTTGCATTGTATTGCAACTGGACAGCGTTGCTGCAGACACCCGGCCTGCTTTGCTGCCTGACCGATGCCGAGTGAGGCTGCTTCTCTCAGAACGGCCCTCACAGTCTAGAATGCACCCCTCTGTCCCCACCCTCCTTTGGCGGGTGCTTTGTTCACTAGGGTTACCCACCTGGCCCCTCTGGCAGGAGTGTCTGGGTCCTGGGTATGAGTTCCCGATTATCTTTGGGTTTGTTCTAGAATAGAATCACCTTTTCTTCTTTTCTTCCCCAAGACAGTCTTTCAAATATTTGCAGGCAAGGGTCTTCCTGAATCTCTTTCATGTCCCTTCAAGATTCTGACACAACACTGTTTTGCGTTGAGTCCCTTGTCACTGTGGTGAGTGAAAGTGTTTTGGCTTTGGCATCGGTGACGGATCAAGTGCTGGCCTGATTCTTCTTGGCTCTCTGTGCACTGGTGGAAGCATTTTCTCCATTTGAACCTTAGCCTCCTTAATGTACGTTGGGGCTCCTCCCTCCTATGGCAAGTGTGAGGATTGAGTGGAGTGATGATGTGACAGGGTTTGGTGTCATCCCCTCTAACCCAGCGCTATCAAGGTGGTGCCCAGATGGAGGGGCCAGGAGATGGTACAGAACTGTGACCCTCTGTGGAGGCCCCTGAGATGACCTTGAAGGATTTCTCCCTGCCCCTGGCCACTGGAGACCAGAGAGGAACAGATAGGAGAGGGACAGAGGGGCTGTTTTCAGAAACCCCTCCAGAGAGAGGGTTATCTCTTTACTGACGTGGATGAGGGTGATGCTGGTTTAGTTGTCGGGCATCATAGCGAGGCGGGGAGCCTTTGGAGTGGCCATATAGGGGGACAGGGCAGAGCTGGCATAACTCAGGTTGTTGGGGGCGGCGGTGGAGGAGTTGACAGGGCTGGTGACGGAGGGTGGGGAAAGGGTGGTCAGCACTACGCCTCCCTCATCCAGGGAGCGCTTGTAGGGGACCGGCGTGTCATTTCGGAGGTCTTGGAGCGCAAGGTAGGCCTGGAACATCTGTGGGCAGACAAGGGCATCCTGAAGCCTGATTGGGGCTGGGCCTGGGAGGAGTGGGGCTGGGAGGGAGACACAGGGCGCACAAGGGCCCCTGGCTGGTGGGGCAAGGGGGAGGGCTTAAATCAAGCTGCCATCCCCAATGCTGGGCTGTGCCTGCTTGAAGGAAGGGGCACCTTCTTTCTCATTTGCTCAGTCACCCAAGGGCCTAGCAGAGGCCTTGGGAGACCCCACCCAGGAGAGCTAAGTGAGGACAGGGAATATTCTAGCCCCCACCCTGCAGAAGTTGCCCTGGGGCAGAGCCAGGGGAGGCGGGGTCTGGATCCTCACCCAGACCAGGATGGAGAAGAAAGCGAAGGCGATGGCGGCCTTGGCGCTGCTGCTTCCCAGCAGGAAGTCTCTGGGCGAGTGCTGCCACTGGTTGGCCAGGAAGCAGAAGCCCACGAACCAGACGCCTGCCCAGATGACTGCGAGGGGGCAAGGGGAGGAGAGCATCAAGGAGAGAGCTTGCTCGAGAAGGGCCGGGATGGGGTCCCAGTTCTGCCGCTGGCTCTGTCCCATCATAGTCCCTCAGCGCTCTTGTAAAATAAACTGCTTGAGTGGACCTGTGCAGTCTGTGACAGTCGCTCACAGCCTCGTGGCTGCTCAAATTTATTAAAATAAAATAAATAAAATTTCAGTTCCTCAGTCACACTGGCCACAGGTCAAGTGGCTCAGCCAACCACTGTGGTTGGTGGCTCCCGTATGGGAGAGCGCAGATACAGAACACGGCCGCCATTGCAGAAAGTTCTCTTGGACAGCGCTGGATTCCATGTGCTTTGAGGACCCCCATCAGCCCTGGGACATCAGGAATGACCCAGTGGGGGCAAAACAGGGGGTGGAGAGGGGTGGCATGGACTTGAGATCAGCCAGACCGAGAGGAAGGAGCCAGGGGCCCGAGGGATGCGCATTTATCTGGCACTTGCCCTACGCCTGGCACTGTCTAGGCCACAGGACAGAATGGTCAGGTGTGAGACTTTGCTTTGAAGGCTGGATCTGCTGCTCGGCAGCTGCGTGGCCAGCTACACAGCCTCCTCAGGCCTCTGTAAAATGGGAATAGGAGCAGGGCTTACCTCATGGGGTGGTTCTGAGGAATAAATGAGATGAGGCCCGGCACCCTGGATGCCGTGAAGTGCTCAGTAAACGTCATATAACTACTGACACCCTTGATTTCATTTCATCCTCAGAAAACCCTCCAGAGGGTGAGGAGGGTCATCCAGCTTTCACTGCAGCTCAAAGATGGCAAGAGTTTTGCTCAAGGCCATAGAGTGCTGGGGTGGAGATTTCCAGCCCAGGTCTAGCTGGCTCCAAAGAACATGCTCTGAACCCCACTTCCTGCTCCCTCAAGGAATGTTCTGTGAAGAATGGAGGTAAATGTGGAGAAGGAAAGCCCAGATGCAAGAGAGGCTTCTAGAATTAGCCTCTACATTGAGTCTAAAGGGTGAGCCAAATCTCCCAGGAGGAAACAGCAGGTGCAGGAGGGCATTGAGAAGAGAGTGACAAAGTGCTCGGACCCTTGAGGGGGGCCGCCACCCCATTTTGGAGGCTGTTGGAGGTGAGGCTGGCTGGGTGGTGAAGGGCCACATCCTGGAAACCCTAGGGGGGCCAGAGCGGGACAATCCCCTCGGTTAAGATCCATCCCTGAGGACTCACCAGCCAGGATGAAGTCCAGGAGCTGGAAGGCCGTCTTGAAGCGGGTGCTGGCAATGCGGCTCTCGTGGGCATCCAGGACGAGAAAGGCCAGGCAGCTCAGGAAGGCGAGGAAGCCGGCACCCACGGCGAAGCTGCAGGCCGCATGGTTGCTATTGAGCACACAGTGGAGCTGCGGAGAGTCCGTCTTGTTCTGGTAGCCGTCGGTCAGCAGGGAAGAGAAGATGATGAGGGAGAAGACCTGTGGGGTGGGAAGTAGATTCTGGGGCCAGCGCTGAGCTCAGCACCTCTTCCCGGGTCCCCATCTAGGAGCAGCCGGTACTGCTCTTCTCTCCCTGTCCTGCCCTCAGCACCCCACTGCCTCCAAGCCCCATCCCTCCAGTCCTGAGCGTCTTTGCCCCCTAATTCCCTCTTCTCCACCCTGGCCCCAGCCTCCCTGCCTTCAGTCTTTCCCTCAGTCTCACCACCCCAGAGGGGTCTTTTTGCACCCTGCCCTTCCCCTGGCTCCTCAGCCTGGCCTTCAAGGTCCCAGTGGTCTGGCCTCTCTGTGCGTTTCTAATTTCATCTCTGACCACTCACCCTTGACTCACCCCACGCTGCCTCTCCCCGACACCAAACCACAAGTATGGACATAAAAATGCTTAGACAGGGCCTGGGACACATTACGAGCTCAATAAACGTTTGCTATTATGATTATTCCCTCTGCCAGAAGCTGCTTTTTCCTCCCTCCAGACCTGGCCAACGCCTATTCCCTCCTTTTTTTTTTTTTTTTTTTAAATTATGAACTATCCAAAATATACAAATATATCCCATTCCCTTTGAAATATATTCCAAATATACAGAAAAGCACTAAGTATAAGAAATACCCAGTATCTACAATCCGGAGCTAACAAACATTAATATTTTGCTTCTTTTCCTTAAAGCTTTTTTTTTCCTCCCCAAAACAAATACAACCCCACTGATAGGGTAACCCCATCCTTCTCATTTGCTGACACAGCATACAGTGCACTGAGGTGCTATCGTGCGTGTTGATCTTGTCTTCTAGAATGTTTATTTATTAAACACTGCTGAAGTACTCTACAAATATTAGCCTGTTTCCTCCTTACAACCACTCTAGGAAGTGGGTGCAGTGAGCCCCGTTTTTAAGATAATGAAACTGAGGCCCAGGGAGGATTGATGAAGTGCCCGGGGTGGATCAGCTTAGAGGTGGTAGGGCCTGGGTTTGAAAACGTGCTGTCATCCCTCATGCCAGACCAGACTCCTGGAGGGCAGGGGTGCCTGTCCGCACCAGCCAGGGGAAAACTTAAGCCCTGATTACTTCCCAGACAGTCACAATCCAGCGTGGCAAGGAAGGAACTGGTGTGTGTTTGGGGTGGAGGGTGGGAGTTTGCCCATGGAGGCTTTCTGGATGAGGAGTCTTGAAGGGTAAGAAATTATCCAGGAGAAAGTGGGGAGGCCTTTTAGTGCAGAGGGAAAAGCTCGGGCAAAGTCATGGGTGTATGTTACGACAAATAGAGGAATTAATTCTGGAACCCAGGTCCAGACAGGGTAGTGGGTAGTGAGGGAGATAGCAGAAGCAGTCGTCCAAATCAAGAAAGGCTAGAGGGGCGGATGTGGCTCAAATGGTTGGGCATCCGTTTCCCATATAGAGGGACCTGGGTTCGTTCCCCGGAACCTCCCGGTAAAATAAAGAAAAATATAGAAAATGTGCAGGTGCGCCGTCAGGCCTTGTGAGCAGGTGAGCCATCTGGCCCCACGAGTGGGTGAGCCCCCAGGCCCCGCCGAACCAGCAAGATGATGAAGTAACAGGAGAGAGACGCAGGGGAGAGCCAAGATGAGATAAGCCGAAAAACCAGGAACTGAGGTGGTGCAGGTGGTAGAACGCCTCTCTCCCACATCGGAGGTTCCCAGGATCGAATCCTGGTGAAGACAGGAGAAGGATGAGAGGGGAGGGCAGGAAACAAACACAGAGAATTGCCCAAGGGATGGACACAAAACAACAAAAGCGGAGGGGAGGGGGGTGTTTAAAATGGATTTAAAAAGTAAATAAATAAGTAAATCTTTAAAAAAAAAAAAAAAAGAAAAGAAAGGCTAGGGGATGAGGACATTGTGTGGAGGGCACTGGGGGGCCACGCACAGGGGAGGGGCTGGGTCAGATCCAGGCACAGGAAGACCCCTCTGGGGCCATGCAGAGATGGACTGGAGGCTGGAGGCCAGGAGGCTGGGGAGCAGGCTGGGGCATAAGGGGAAGAGAAGTCAAGATTTGGGTAGGAAACAAGGTCATGGGGCTGGATTTAGAAGGTAATAGCATGACTCCCTAAAGAATGGAGAGTTTTTCAGGCCTTCCAGGCAGGGTATGCAGCATGTACAGATGCTACAGAGTGGGGCTTCTTCAGGGATTGGATAGAAAGTTCATTTGAGGGATCTGGTGTGAGCTGAGGCTGGAAAATGTGGCAGGAGATGGACCCCAAGAGGCCGTGGAAAGTTAAGTTTCTTATTTTGATTTAATCTTATGCATAGAAGGGTTTTGAGTAGAGGAGGGCCAGGGTCAGGACTGGAGGTGTCAAGAAATCCTCTGGGGCCACGTGGCCTGGCGGGGGCAAGACAAGAAAGAGGCCAAAAACCAGAGAATAGGTTGGTGGTAAGGTGCAGGTGAGAGAGGCGGAGGTCTGAGCTGTGGCCAGAGCCCTGGGGATTCCAGTGAGAGTTAGTATGTAACTGGACTTGGTGATTGATTCGAAGTGGCTGTGTGTGTGTGTGCGGGGGGGCCGGGGAGGGGGCAGCAGCTGAGGGAAAGGGAGTGTTGAAAATTCCCCTTCATTAGAATTGGAGCTCCTCCTGGACAGGAGGCACATGGGATCCCCCTGTCTAACCCCGCACCCAGCACAACCTGCTTTGGCAAATGGATGCTGAAAGAATGAATGACTTTGGCCTCTTCTCCCTTCCTCTTCAGAATGAGGAGGGGGGAGACAAACAACCGACTGACCCCCTAAAGTCCTCAGCCTCCTCCATTTTCCTCTAGCCTTGGCTTTAATTTCTTTCTTTGAATAACAAGAAGCCCCTCTTTTTTCAAACACTTTAGCATTATCCAAAGGGGTTCCCAGCCATTATCTCATCTGAGTCTCCCTGTTTTGGAGCTGAAGTCCATGGAACAGGAGGGTCTTGCCCTGCTGGTGGGGGGCAGAACAAAGTCTAGGATGAAAAAGCACATGGATCATTTTTGAGCTCATATTCATTTTACCTGCATGCCCTCCCTGAAAGCTCATACCAGCCCCACGTGGTGGACGATGTGAATTCATTTCTGCTTCACAGGTGATAAATTGAAGCCATTAGGGAGGAGTGGAAAGAGCCAGACTTGTCTGACTCACTCGCCAGCTGCGTGGCCTTAGGCAAATCCTTTCCCCCTTGGAGCCTCAGTTTCCCCATCTGTCTCTGCTCTATCTGCTCTAGGTGGCATGTGGGGGTGGGGGCTTGGTGCTAGTAGGTGTTCAGGGAAAGAGCAATTCACATGATTCTCCCACAGAGGGGAAGTGTCCTTTCAAGGTCAGTCAGCAGTGGAGGGGGACTGGAACCCAGTCCTCCTGACTTCCAGGCCTGTGGGTTATCCGTCTAGTGCCCCTGAAAACCTTGGGCTATAGCCTGAGCCCAGTCACGGAACACATGGGGAATGAGGCTTGGCTGGGCCAGGGGGACTCTACTGCTCCAAAGCCCGAGTCCTCCCTCCCACCCCTTCCCTGTTCCATCTCCTTCCACGCCCTCCCGGGCCTGTCCCCAGGGAGGGAGCAAGGATTTATCAGTTAAGGCACCAGCTGGCAGGCGGCAGCGAGAAGGACAAGAGCACCAGCTGCCCAGAGACTCCCCACTGAGGAGCCAGGCCAGGGGGGAGGGAGGAGAGGGCGGGAGGGAGGGGAGGATGGAGGCGGCAGGCGAAGTCCGTGACCAAAGCGTCTGGCATGGCCGGGCGGCCCTTCCCTCCACCTTCCCCCACACATTTCCTCTTGCCCCCTCACCACCCGCCCATCCTTCTGAGGCTCTGGAGACGGACAGGTCCGAGTTCGGCTCGCTCACCAGCTGGGTGATGTCCTTGGGCAAGTCATTCAACCTCTGTGAAACTCAGTTTCCCATTGGGTCAAACAGGGAAATGACGCCCATGTCATATGGTTGCCGAGAAGAGTAGAGAAGATAACACCAGCGACACCCTACAGCTGGGACGAGGCCTGCGTCATTCCCTCTTCCCCCAGGTAAGGGTGATGGGTGATAGTGGACACAAGTCCCCATCTCCACAGGCCCCTCTCCTTGCTCACAAGGGATGACTGGCCCATTACATAATTGCTATTTATCGAGAGGTTACGCCAATCGGGTTGCAAGCATTACCTTGTTTCATTTTCACAACAATCCTTTCTATAAGGAGGGTATTAGGATCCTCTTTTTACAGATGAGGGTGTAGAGGTTTAGAGAAGTCAAGTAACTTGCCCAGGGTCACACAGACATAGGATGACCATGAAAGTTATCAAACAAACTGGGGCATTTTTGAGAAAGGAAGTTGGTGCTCCTTATAATTATGCCAGCCCTGGCCTGGGCCAAGCAGGGAACGCTGTCCCCACGTGGGACAGCATGTGATCAAGCCAGGATTCTAAGCCAGGCATATCTGATCCCTCTCTGATAAAAGTTCCAGAAGGGGTAGGGAGGAGACACCCAGGGTTAGGAACCTGGGGGAGACCCTAGGTTCAATGCAGTGCCCCCCACCTACCCTCATGACCCTCACCAATTCCCATGATCTGCCCGGGCCTCAGTTTCCAACTCTGTCCAAGGAGAGCAATGGGGGCAGCACAATTTAAAGCCCAGAGTCAAGGCTTGAACCCATCATGCACTGGACAGGAAACAGGTCTGGAGAGAAGCAGTGATGAACCCAAGGTCACCCAGCAAAGTCTGGGCTTATTGAGGATTTGACTGCAGTGTCTCGACTCTGTGGGGCTGTGGAAACATCTGCATAAAGGAATGTGCCTGGTCGCAGACAGACCTTAAATATCTGCCCACCTGTACCTCTTTCTTCCTAGGGGTCCTAGCCCCTGCTCCTCTCCCCCCAAATTCTCCTCTGAAGGGTGGAAAATGAGTGGTCTCTGACATCTCACAGACAGAGCCAAGTGCCAAGTTCAAATCCCGACTCTGTCTCTTACTGTGTGACCTTAGCCAAAGTGGTCCTGCAGAACTTTCTGCAAAGATGGGAATGTTCTAGATCTGCACTGTCCAATACGAGAGCCACTGGCCACATGCGGCTGCTGAGCACCTGAATCTTGGCAAGTGTGAACTAGCAAGGGTACTTTTTTATTTTCTTCAATTTAAAGGTAAACAAGAGTGGATGTGGCTCAAGCAGGTAAGTGCCCGCCTCCCACATGGGAGGTCCAGGTTTGGTCCCCAGTGTCTCCTAAAGAAGACAAACAAACAAGGAGCAGACAACGAGCGAAAAATAACCAACAATGAGCAGACAATGAGCAGGCAACAAGCAAAAACAATGAGCAAAAATAAAAACAATGAGCAGATAACAAGCAAAAACCAACGAGCAGGGAGTGGATGTGGCTCAAGCAGTTGAATGCCTGCCTCCCTCATGGGAGGTCCTGGGTTTGGTTCCTGGTGCCTCCTAAAGAAAAACAAACAGACAAGGAGCAAAAAAACAATGAGCAGACAACAACGAGCACAAAACAAGGAGCACAACACAATGAGCAAACAGATGCGGGAGCCGTGGGGGGGATGTAAATGCCCACATGTGGTCTGTGGCTACCCCGCTGGGCAGAGCAGTCTTATACAAAGGGTTTAACTTCTCTGAACCTCAGCCCCTGTCCAACATGGGGCTCAGAGTCCCACGGAAGGGTTGTTTCCTACGACTAGAGTTAAGAAGTGTGTGCACTAGCACAGGTGCTCGGTAAGAGCTGGTTTCAGTTATTCGTGCCCCCACGGACCCCACCCCTCCCCACTCTCCCACACTGTTTCTGAGAGCTGAGGACCCCATTTCGCGTCGCCCAGAGGGGCAGTCAGGCCGCAGGAGGGCCTCACCGCTGCGAAGATCCGCGCCACCGTCCTGGGTTTCTTCAGAAACTGCACGGCCTCGCTGTCGGCCAGGTCCTGGAGGCTTTGGGGCATGTGCATGGCGGCTCCTCTCCTTCAGGGCCCACGGGGGACGAGGGGTGCGGGAGGTAGGGACAGCGTGGCCGGACGCTACTGTCCAGATGCTCTGGGCCCACCCTGGGGCACGGCTGCTGAGGCAAGACAGAGGGGCGGGGAGTTAGAGCCAGGGGTGTGGGGTGAGGGGGCTGCTGGGGGTCCCAGGGGTGGGGCTG
>JAKSZT010054134.1:2657884-2687895 GCA_026826555.1 Tolypeutes matacus
GGGTCCCAGGGGTGGGGCTGAGGGGGCTGCTGGGGGTCCCAGGGGTGTGGGGTGAGGGGGTTGCTGGGGTCCCAGAGGTGGTGGTGTGGGATGATGGGCTGCCGGGGGCCCCATGAGTCAGAGGTGTGGGGTGAGGGGGCCGCTGGGGCTCCCGGGGTGGGGTTGGAGTGAGGGGGTCTCAGTGCAGGGAGAAGAGTTGGGGAATGGGCTGAGATACTTTGGGGCCCCATCCCTGACACAGGAGCCCAGGACGGGGTTCTCCCTGCGAGGGGCAGCAGGTGGGATTTTCCAGGGAGTAGGGGGGTGCTGGAATGGAGGTCAGGACCCCTGGGATCTGAACCAGAGGAGTCCTTTCAGGTTTCAGGATGACTGTACCCATAATGGCTCTCCAGGCATATTTTAGGGTGCCCTCGTGATTTGGGGTTATTTCCGTAGAATGAGGGCCTCTTTTCATAAAACTGTATTTCCTCAGATTTGTGAGGAACATGGTCTCAGAACCCCTCAGAATTAGAAGGTCATTCCCCTGCCACAAGGCTACCTTCTTAGAATCGGGGTCTCCCCTTTTGGGATGTGGACCGGAGTGGCGGGGCTCGGGCGTGACGCCGCCCGACTAAGACCCACCCCTACTCTGGAGCCCGCCCTTTCACCCGCCCTCTCCTCCGAGTCCCTGGAGCCACCTCAGCCTTCTTTTGGTTCGGGCCTTTCCCGCCTTTTCGCTCCTCCAGAGCTGATTGGCCGCGCCCAAGCCCCGCCCCCGCCCTTTTCCCGCCTACTCAGAGGCCGACATGAACCGGGGGCGTGGCACCAGCGGACGTTGGGCAGTTCGCCGTTGGCTGGCGGCTCGCGCGAGTCCTGCCCCGCCCCAACTATCCCCGGAGTCGCGCGACAGCTCCTCCCTCTTCCCTTTGAATCCGCAGACAAGGAGACACGACTGCAGCGCATGCGCCGCGTCCAAAAGAGGGATGTAGAAAATGCCATAAGAGGGGCGCATGCGCAATTGAGGAGGGGCATGAGGAAGGGAAGAGGCAGCATTGACCCAAGATTTGCGCATGCGCTTTACTGCTGGCTGAGGCCGAACCTCAGGGCCCAGGACGCCTTCCCGCACATGCGCAGGAGGCTCAATAACAGTCAAGCGTTGGTTAAGGTGAGGGGGAGGGTGGCGGTTTGCATGGCCGGGGGAGGGCGGCCCTGCACTCCCAATGTAGCCTTTCCGAGCATCTCCTATGATCCTAAGATCTTTCTCGCCTCCTAGACCCCGCAAAAACTAGTTGTACCCATACCGAGTTTCTGGGTCCACAAAACGCCCCTGAACCCGATGACCTCTGACCTCTGCCTGGGACCCAGCCCTACCGGCTGTGTGGGAGGGGACGGGCAAGAGGGGCTACGAGGCGGGCGGCCGGCTCTGCGCCCTGGTTGGGCTAGGGACGGCCTCTGGAGGTTAGAACGTGGTGGTGAAGGGGGCGCTTTTCTCCCAGATGCCCTTTGACCCTTGCCCATTCCCTCGTTTAGGCTCCGGGAGAAGGGTCTGGTCATGCTGCATGTGGCCCGGGGAGTTTGGGGGTCCGGGGTCCGGGTCTTGTCCCTGTTGCCCGTGCTCCTCGGGCCTTCCCGAGCCCTGTCATCACTGACGGCCAAGATAGGGGAGTACCGCAAGATGTGGAACCCCACGGAGCCCCGCGACTGGGCCCAACAGTACCGCGAGCGTTTCATCCCATTCTCCAAGGAGCAACTGCTCCGCCTCCTTATACAGGTACTTCCGGTCCCGGGTTCAAGCGCCTGGGGACTACGACTTCCAGGAGACTTCGCGGCGGCACGGCCCTCCGTGCTATAGAGGACTGCCCCAGCGCCTCCTGGGAGTTGTAGTTCCAGGTCCCCTTAAAGCCCCAGATGGAAAGCCCCAGATGGGAGCGAAGTGAGTCGGGATGCAGCCCTCCCTGGCTTGTTCTTCGGCAAACCACTATGGGGCTATGGTTTTTCTCTCTGCAAAATGGGTACAATAATCATTCTCATCGTTAGGACACTACAACCTAATGTTTATTGTGCCCATAAAGCCACAAAGCTATATTCACAATTATCATCACACTGTTTGAGTTCTCACTGTATGGAAGGCATTGTACAAATCATTTCGCATGTATTATTAAATCATCAGAACCACCCAGAGAGAGAGCTACCACCACCATCTCCATTTTACAGACGAGGCAACTGAAGCACACAGAAGGAAAGTGATTTGCCTAAGGTCAAGCAGTGGTCCAGATTTGCACCGAAGCAGTTTGACTCCAGAACAGTGCCTTAAATGTGGCACCCTAGGTGCCTCATTCCCCTCAGCCTAGTCCTGGTCCCACTCCAGAGCTTGAGTTCTTCACCCCATCATTGTCATCATACCTGTCATTATTGAGCATTATCATTCTTTCATTTAATAATTATTTATTGGCCACTTGCTCTATGGACTAGGTCCTGTGCTAGACTTTCAAATGCATACTCATGTACGTGCACACACATAAATATATACACATGTATCATATGGACACATGTAACCTTATTAAATTCCCACAACAGCCCTCTGAGAAAGATGCTCTGTTGCAGATGAAGGAAGTGAGATTCAGGGAGGTGAAGACATTACCCAGGACGCCAAGATAGAAAGCATAAGGTGGTAGCTAAATAGGTGTGTTCTGGCAACAGACAGCCCTGGCTTGGGATCTCAGCTCTTCCTCACATAGACATTGTGATGCTCTGCAAAGGACTTTTCTGAGCCTCAGTTTCCCCATCTGAAAAATGGGGCTTATGATGCCTTGCATTCTCTAGAGGATGATATTGCACCAGTCAACAGTCCCTGGCACAGTAGTCACACAATGACTATTGTGTGAATGTTGGAGAGTAAGTGCCAAAGCAGGGACTTGAACTTCGAGCTCTTTAAGTCATCTGTTTTTTGTGTTTTTTTTTTCGCTCTTCTGGGCTGCCTCAGTTTCTTGGTCATTGAAATGGTTCACCTTCCTTCCCCAAATCAAAGCAAACAACAGGACAAAAAAGCTCTGATTGTATATATAGGCTACTGGGGAAAGAGTTCCTCTGTGTCCCCTTTCCCCCCACCCCAGCTATGTGACAGAGGAATGGGGAAGGGGGAAGAGGCCTAAAGAGAAGTCTTGCCTCCTGAGGTAACAGGAATTCCACTCCAGTCCGGTAGAGAAGGCGGCTTTGGAGGAGTTCTCGGCCCACGTGGACTTCTGTACCTTGTATCACTACCACCATGTCCTGGACCGGCTGCAGGTGAGAACAGACCCCTCTGGCCCTGTGGTGCCAGTTTTCTCATCCATTCATTCAGCAACCATTCCCTGAGCCCCTCCTTGGAGGCTGGCCCTGTGCTAAGTGCTGGGGATTCAGCTGTGGACAGGGCAGATGAAGCCATGCCCTCAGGGTGCTAACATTCTGGTTGGGGAGACAATAAATAAATAAATATAAAATATGAAGCCTACCAGTGGTGAGTGCAGAGTAACAGGAGAGAGCAGGATGAGATGGGAGCCTGGTTTAGACAAGATGGTCAGGGAAGGCCTCCCTGAGGAGGCAACACGGGAGCTGAAACCTGAGTGAAATGAGCAGTGAGTCTGATGGGGGAGGATGTTCGAGGCAGAGGGGCCAGCCAGTGCAAAGGCCCTGAGGCAGGACTGTGCTTGAGGTGTCAAGGAACATCGACAAGGCCAGACACAAGTAGGCGAGGGGGAGAGGGAACGGAGACAGATCGTGTGGGGCCTGGTGGACCATGGGAAGAACCCTGCTTTAAGTCTAATAGAGGGGAGCCATGGGAGGGCTCTGAGCCAAGCAGGGATGTGAGCTGATTTAGGTGTTAACAGGATCCCTCTGGCTGTGCCGTGTGGGCAACAGAGGCGGGAGAAGCAGGGAGATCTCTTCAAGTGTCTGTTATATTTGTTCAGGTGAGAGGTAATAGAAGCTCCAGGAAGAGTCAGAGCAGTGGAGGTGGTGGAAAGTAGTCAGGCACTGGCTGTGGTCAAAAAGTGGAGACATTTGCTGATGGGGTGGATGTGGGGGCAGGGGTGGTGAGAGAAAGAGGCATCAGAGGAGGCGGTTTTGACCTGAACCTCAGGAAGGATGGAGTTGCCATCACTGAGATGCAGAAGACGGAGTGTGGTGTGTTTGGGGGTGGGGGGAGACCACAGAGCTGCAGGGGTGACTTGAGAGCTCAGATTTGCACGTAGGAATTTGAGCTGCCTGTAGAACAGCCACGTCGAGAAGTGAGTCAAGTGTGGGTCTGGAGGCCGCAGAAGGGTGTGAGCTGAGAGTCTCTCTAGAAGCATCTAGATGGTTCTAAATGAGACCACCAAGAGAAATAGAGTAGAGGCCCCTGGACTGGGCATGCCAGCATGGAGAGGTTAGGAAGAAGAACTGGACCCGGTGAAGGCGGCGGACAAGTAGCTGCCAGAAAGGAAGGCAGGACTCCAGGAGAGGGTCTGGAAGTGGAATCCTCACCTTCCTCCTCCTCCTGCCAGGATCCTGCCTGGGTTGGGGTCCTCCAGACCACCCTCAGGTGTGACGAGTCACCTGAAGGACTCACGGGGCTCAGAGAAGCAGTTATACTCTCAGTTGTGGTTTATTACACTGAGTGGATACATTAAAATCAGCAAAGGCCAAAGGTGGATAGGACAGAGGCCAGGAGAGACCAGGTGGGAGCCTCCGGTCGTCCTCCCCCAGGGGAGTCGTGTGACAGCACCAAATTCTCCCAGCAACGAAGCTTGACAACATGCAGCGAGTACTGTCGGAAAAGCAGCTCACCTGAGCCTCGGGTTCCAGGGTTTTTATTGGGGGTCGGCCACACAGGCATGGAGCACCCACATGGCAGACCTCAGTCACTCAGTCTCTGGCCCCCCCAGGGGTCACACTGATCCAAGTGGCCCAGGACCCCCATCCACAATCCCAGTGTTGGCACAGACTGATGGGGCCCAAGGCCTCAGGTGAGCAGACACTCTTATCAGGCAGGATATTCCAGTGGCTCAGTGGTGACCTCCCAGAGGCTGGTCAGGGGCCCCGCTGGTCTTTGGAAAGTGCTGGATGTGGGTCGTCCCCCCTCCGCCCTCCACTGAGTTAACCCTTTCCTGCCTACCGCCTCTGTCCTCAGGCCTCTCCCTCTTTGCTTTGAATGGCAACAGTAACCCTGGGGACCATCACAGCTGCCCCCGGCACTGCCAATTGCTCACCCTGTGCCAGGCTCACCGACTCCTTCCAGCAGCTCCGAGAAGCAGCCACCCTCAGCCCCCTTTGCAGAGGCAGCAACCGCAACCCCAGGGTGGCCTGTGGTTTTCCCCCAGATCACACAGTCTGCAAGTGGCTGAGCCGCCGTCCTCCAGCTGCTGGGCTCTTACCCTGGACCCCTGCTGCCTCTGCAGGCAGGGCTTTTCTGTTTTTGTTTGTTTGTTATTTAAGTTGTATAAACATTTAAAAACACAGAAACATGGAAAGAATATACAGTGAATACACAGATCCCCTCCGAGGCACATTTTAAAGTGAGGATATAGGAGGGGCAGTGGAAGCAGGAAGCAGGACTGGAACCTGGGTGATGATGTCCGTAAAACGCGAAAACCTCTGAGGGAGACTCACTGGGTGTCTTTGCTGATGACCTAAGTGCCGTAAGGTGGCCGCCTGGGCCAGGGACAGGAGGACAGCCCCGATGCCAGCGGTGTTCTCCACCTGTGCATCGACCTCAGGCAGGTGAACCTTCATATCCTCCTCAGCCTGGCTCATTCCTTCATTGGATCTGCTCTATGCATTTATTGAGTGACTACTGTGTCCCCCGAGTGGTTCCAGATTCTGGGACAGATCAGTGAGCATGACGGGCGTGTGATCCCGCCCCCAGGGGCCCGCATTCTAGTGGAAGATAGATGCCAGGTAAAGAAGTAAACTACTTCAACCTGGACCATAGGGCTAGCAGGTGCAATACAGAGCGCCCAGCCGAATTTGAATTTCAGGTCAACAACAAATCATTTTGGGGGGTATAAGTGTGTCCCATGCAATATGTGGGGACTGTATGGCATGGGACTTGCTTATGTTATTAAAAAAAAATTATTGGTTGTTGATTTGAAATTAAAATTTAGCTTAGCATCGTGCTTCCTTCCTCACTTCCTCTCTTTCTCTCTCCCCCTCCTTTCCTCTGCCTCCTTCCCTGCTCTTCTCCTTCCCTCCCCGCCTTCTTTCCTTTTTTTCCTTCTCTTTTCTTTCTGTCTTTCTCCTTCCCTTCCCTTTTCCTTTCCCTTTCCCTTTCCCTTCTCTTTCCCTCCCCTTTCCCTTCCCTTTCTCTTCCCCTCCCCTCTCCCCCAGTTCTAAATCTGGCAGCCCTAACTAAGGAGAAAAATTAAGCTGGGGAAGGTTTAGGAAATGATGGTGAGGGTTTTGCCATTTTATGTAAGGTGGTCAGGGTGGGCCTCCCTGAGGAGGTGACATTTGATCAATGAGGCATGCAGTGAGCCATGTGGCAATCTGGGGGAACAGTAAGTGCAAAGGCCCTGAGGCAAGAATGTGCACAGTGCACATGAGGAAGAGGGAGGAGAGCTGGTAGGGCTGGAGCCGTGTGAGTGAAGGAAAGAAGGGTATAGATGAGGGCAGAGAGGTAACATGGCAGATCATGCGGCCCTGCTGGGCCTCAGCCAGGACTTTGCTTTTGCTCCAAGTGAGTCGGGAGCCGTGGGCGGGCTTTAAGCAGAGAAGGGACCAGAGCTGACTCAGGTACTAACCGGCACCGTCTTTTGGACATGTGAGGAACAGACCATGGGGTAGGGGACCAGAGTGGCTCTGGCCAGGGTGGTGGCTGTGGAAGGGGTGAGAAGCCATCAGATTCAGGATCTGTTTTTTTTTTTTTTTTAAGGATTAATTTTATTTATTTATTTCTTCCACCCACTTGTTGCACTTGCTGTGTGCTGTGTCTTTAGGAGGCACCAGGAACTGAACCTGAAACCTCCGATGTGGGAGGGAAGCACCTAATCGCTTGAGCCACCTCCGTTCCCTGCTTTATTGTGTCTCTCATTATGTTTTTTCTTCTTGTGTATCTTGTTGTGTCATCTTGTTGCATCAGCTTGCCACGCCTGCCTGTCACATCAGCTCACTGTCTTGCTCGTTTTCTTTAGGAGGCACTGGAACCTCTGCTCCTAGCTTTTGTTGTGTCTCTCATTATGTTTTTCTTCTTGTGTCTCTTGTTGTATCTTCTTGTTGTGTCAGCTTGCTGTGCCTGCCTGTTGCACCAGCTCGCTGTCTTTAGGAGGCACCGGGAACTGAACCATGGACCTCCCATGTGGTAGATGGGAGCTTAATCGCCTAAGCCACATCTGCTTCCCCTGGGTTCTCTGTTTTTATTATTATTATTGTTATTGTTGTTGTTGTTGTTTTGTGGGAAAATGGAATCATATTGTATATTTTAAAAGCAGTTTTACTGAGATATATTCACCTACCTTAATCAGTGGCTTTTAGTATAATCACAGTGCTGTGCATTCATCACCACAAAAAATTTTTAAAAATGATTTCATTATTCCAAAAAGAAAAACTCCACACCCCTTAGCAGTCACCTCTCAATCCCTCTATCCTTCCCCAGCTGTACATAACCACTAATCTAATTCCATTTTTATAAATTGATTTATATTTTATATAAATGGAATTATACTACATGAGTACTTTCTGTCTGGTTTCTTTCATTTAGCATAATGTTTTATTTATTTTTGTCTGATATTAACATCTTTTTTTTTTTTATTTTTTTTTTAAGATTTTATTTATTTATTCATTTATCCCCCCCTTGCTGCTTGTGCTCGCTGGGTCACCTAACCACGCCATGCGGGCGGGCTTGCCTTCACCAGGAGGCCCCGGGAACCGAACCCAGGGCCTCCCATATGGTAAATGGGAGCCCTACTGATTGAGCCACAGCCGTTTCCCTGATATTAACATCTTATAACATTAACATACATTTATTCAATTTCAAAGAAAAAGCAGTCTTATATATGCAATATTATCCATATTCTTATTTCACATGAGGCTTCTCTATGCTATACATGTTACATTTTTTAGCTTTCCTTCTATTAATATACTTGACCTTGGACTTTCTCTTTCAACCATTGTCATACCCATATAATAGCACTGCTAATTATAAACATTATGTTGTGCTTTCACCTTTTCTATTCCTTTCCAAAGATTAACATACAACTTTTTACCAATTCTGCACAGGTTAATCCTTAACTTTCCACTCTCTAACCTCATTCCATTTTCTGGTGACCTATATTCAAGTTATTAACTCCATGACATTGCACGATATATTTCACTCATAATAGCGCATTCATACTGTATTTGTCCTTTTGTGTCTGGCTTGCTTCACTCAGCATAATGTCCTCCAGGTTCATCCATGTTGTCATACTGGAGCCGATATGACTCAGTGGTTGAGCACTGACTTCCCACATACAAGGTCCCGGGTTCAATCCCCAGTCCTGGTACCTCAAAAACAACAACAACAACAAAAAGTCAACATGTTGTCATATGCTTTACAACTTCATTTCTTCTTTCAGGTGTATAATATTTCATCGTGTTTATATACCGCATTTGTTTATCCATTTATCGGTTGAGGAACACCTGGGTTGTTTGCATATTTTGGTAATCATGAATAATGCCATTATGAACATCAGTGTACAGATGTCTGTTCGTGTCACTGCTCTCAGTTCTTCTGGGTATATACCCAGTAGTGGTATTGCCGGGTCACGTGGCAAGTCTATATTCAACTTCTTTAGGAACTGCCAAACAGTCCTCCATAGTGGTTGTACCATCCTGCATTCCCACCAACAGTGAAGAAGTGTTCCTATCTCTCCACATCCTCTCCAACACTTGTAGTTCTCTGTCTTTTTCATAGAGGCCATTCTAATAGGTGTAAAATGATATCTCATTGTAGCTTTGAATTTCCCTAATCGCTAGTGATGTTGAACATTTTCCATGTGCTTTTCGCCACTGTATTTCTTCTTTGGACAAATGTCTATTCAAATCTTTTGCCCATTTTTAAATTGGGTCGTGTGTCTTTTATTGTTGAGTTGTATCATCTCTTTATATATCATGGATACTAGACCCTTGTTGGATACGTGATTTCCAAATATTTTCTCCCATTGAACTGGCTGCCTTTTCACCCTTTTGACAAAGTCCTTTGAGGTGCAAAAGGTTTAATTTTTTTTTTTTTTAAAGATTTTATTTATTTATTCATTTATCCCCCCCTTGCTGCTTATGCTCGCTGGGTCAGCCAACCACGCCGTGCGGGCGGGCTTTGCCTTCACCAGGAGGCCCCAGGAACCGAACCCGGGCCTCCCACATGGTAAACGGGAGCCCCACTGATTGAGCCACAGCCGCTTCCCCAAAAGGTTTAATTTTGAGGAGGTCCCATCTATCTATTTTTTCTTTTTGTTGCACGTGCTTTGAGTGTAAGATCCAAGAAACCACCACCTACTACAAGGTCTTTAAGATGTTCCCCTACATTTTGTTCTAGTACTTTTATGGTCCTGGCTTTTATATTTAGATCTTTGATCCATTTTGAGTTGATTCTTGTGTAGGGAGTGAGATAGGGGTCCTCTTTCATTCTTTTGGTTATGGATATCCAGGTCCCCCAGCACCATTTGCTGAAGAGACTGTTTTGTCCCAGGAATGTGGACTTGATAGGTTTGTCAAAAACCAGTTGGCTGTAGAGGTGAGGGTTTATTTCTGGATTCTCAATTCTATTCCACTGATCGATGTGTCTATCTTTAGGCAAATACCATGCTGTTTTGACCACTGTAGCTTTGTAATATGTTTCAAAATGAGATAGTGAAAGTCCTTGCACATCACTCTTCTGTTTTAGAATGCTTTTGGCTATTTGGGTGCACTTTCCCTTCCAAATAAATTTGATAACTGCCTTTTCTATTTCTGTAAAGTAGGTTGTTGGGGTTTTGATTGCTTTGCATTGAATCTATAAATCATTTGGGTAGGATTGACATCTTCATGATATTTAATCTTCGAATCCATGAACACAGACTGTCTTTCCATTTGTTTAGGTCTTCTTTGATTTCTTTTAGCATTGTTTTGTAGTTTTCTGCATATAGGTCTTGTACTTCTTTGGTTAAACTGATTCCTAGGTATTGGAGTCTGTTTTTGCTATTATAAATGGAATTTTTTCCCCTGATTTCCTCCTCAGATTGTTCAATACTAGTGTTCAGAAACATTACTGATTTTTGCTGTTGATCTTATATCCTGCCATTTAGCTGAACTCGTTTATTAGCTCAAGTAGCTTTGTCACAGACATTTCAGAATTTTTCTAAATATAGGATCATGTCATCTTTGAATAGTGAGAGTTTTACTTCCTCTTTTTCTATTTGGATGCCTTCTATTTTATTTTTTTCTTGTCTAATTGCTCTAGCTAGAACTTCTAGCACAATATTGAATAACAGTGATGACAGTGTGCGTCTTTGTCTTATTCTCCATTTTAGAGGGAAAGCTTTCAACCTTTCCCCATTGAGTACAATGTTGGCTCAGATTTTCATATATGCCCTTTGTCATATTGAGGAATTTTCCTTCTATTCGTATCTTTCGAAGTTTTTTATCAAGAAAGGAAGCTGAATTTTGCCAAATGCCTTTTCTGCATCAATTGAGATGATCATGGTTTTTTTTACCCTTCATTTTGTTAATGTAGCGTGTTATATTAGTTCATTTTCTTATGTTGAACCATTCTTGCAAACCAGGAATAAATCCCACTTAGTCATGGTGTATAATTCTTTTGATATGCTGTTGGAGTCTTATTTGCAAGTATTTTGTTCAAAATTTTTGCATCTATGTTCATTAAAGAGATTGGCCTGTAATTTTCTTTTCTTGTAGTGTCTTTATCTGGCTTTGACATTAGGGTGTCGTTGGCTTCATAAAATGTGTTGTGCAATTTTTCCTCCTCTTCAATTTTTTGGAAGATTTTAAACAGGATGGGTGTTGATTCTTCTTGAAATGCTTAGTAGAATTCACCTGTGAAGGCATCTGTTCCTGGACTTTGCATTGTTGGGAGATTTTTTTTTTTTTTTTTTAAAGATTTTATTTATTTATTCATTTATCCCTCCCTTGCTGCCCGTGCTCGCTGGGTCAGCCAACCACGCCGTGCGGGCGGGCCCGCCTTCACCAGGAGGCCCCGGGAACCGAACCCGGGGCCTGTTGGGAGATTTTTGATGACAGATTCAATCTCTTTAGTGTGATTGGTTTGTTGAGTTCCTGTATTTCTTGTAGATTCGATGTGGGTTATTTGTGCGTTTCTAGGAATCTGTCCATTTCATCTAGGTTGTCTAGTTTGTTGACATACAGTTTCTTACACTATCCTCTTATGATCCTTTTTATTTCTGTGGGGTCAGTCGTAACTTAGCCCCTTTCATTTCTGATTGTATTTATTTGCGTCTTCTCTCTTTTTTCTTTGTTAGTCTAGCTAGGGATTTGTCAATTTTATTGATCTTTTCAAAGAACCAGCTTTTGGTTTTGTTGATTTTCTCTCTCTCTCTTTTTTTTTTTTTTTGGGGGGGGTGGTTTCTCAATTTCACTTATTTCTGCTCGAATATTATTTCTTTCCATCTGCTTGCTTTGGGAATGGTTTGCAGTTCTTTTTCTAGTTTTTCCAGTTGTTCAGTTAGATTTTTTACTTTAGCTCTTTTTTCTTTTTTAAAATAGGCATTTAGGGCTATAGATTTCCCTCTCATCACTGCCTTCGCTATATCCCATAAATTTTGTTGTGTTCTCATTTTCATTTGTCTCAATATATTTACTAATTTCACTTACAATTTCTTCTTTGACCCACTGATTGTTTTGGAAAGTGTTGTTCAGCTTTCAAACGTTTGTGAATTTTCCCCTTTCCCATCTATTGATTTCCAGTTTCATTCCATTATGATCTAAGAAGGTGCTTTGTATAATTTCAGTCCTTTTATATTTATTGAGAGCTGCATTGGACCTACAATGTGGTCCATCCTGGAGAAAGATCCATGAGCTCTTGAGAAGAATGTATAACCCGCTGAGTTTGAGTGCAGTGTTCTGTATATGTCTGTCAGGTCCAGCTTGTTAATCATATTGTTCAAGTTCTGTGTTTCCTTGTTGATCTTCTGTCTAGTTGTTCTAACTAATGATGTGAGTGGGGTGTTGAAGTCTCCAGCTATTCTTATAGAGATGTCTATTTCTCCCTTCAGTTTTGCCAGGGTTTGCCTCATGTATTTTGGGGCACCCTGGTTCAGTGCATAGATATTTATGAGTTATTTCTTCCTGGTGGACTTGCCCTTTTATTAATATATAATGGCCTTCTGTACTCTTATAAGTTTTTTACATCTAGAGTCTGTTTTGTCTGATATTAGTATAGTTACCCCTGCTCTTTTTTGGTTACTCTTTGCATAGAGTATCTTTGTCTAACCTTTTACTTTCAGCTAGTTTGTATCCCTGGGTTTAAGGTAAGTCTCTTGTAGGAGTATACTGATGGCTCATGTTTTTTTTTTTTTTTTTTATCCATTCTGTCAGCTTGTATCTTTTTATTGGGGAGTTTAAGCCATTCACATTTAATGATCAAACTATAAATGCATTATTTACTTCCACCATTTTATTCTTTGGTTTTCATATGTTGTATCATATTTTTGTTTGCCTTTTTACTCTTTTGGTTATCTTTTCTGCTATTCTTGTCTTTATCACTCTCCTCCAATCCTCTCCTTCCTGTCATTTTCTTTTGGGCTGAAAGGCTCCCTTTAATACTTCCTGCAAAGGCAGATTCTTTTTTACAGATTCTCTTAGTTTCCGATTATATGTGAATATTTTAAACGCACCTTCATATTTGAATTTAAGTTTTTTTTTTTTTAACCGGGAGGTCCTGGGGATCGAGCCCAGGTCCCTCCATATGGGAGACAGACGCCCAACCATTTGAGCCACATCCGTCCCCCTCGCATCTTCATATTTGAAGGACAATTTTGCTGGATAAAGAATTCTTGGCTGGGAAGCGGATGTGGCTCAAGTGATTGAGTTCTCACCTACCACATGGGGGGTCCTTGGTTTCATTCTCCGTACCTCCCAGAGAGGACGAGCAAGACAGTGAGCTGGTGTGATAGATAGGCGTGATGAGCTGACCCAACAAGATGATGCAACAAGGAGATGCAAAGAAGAAACACAATGAGAGAGACAACAAAGTAGGAAATGGAGGTGGCTCAAGCGATTGAGCGCCTCTCTCCCACATGGGAGGTTCCAGGTTCATTTCCTGGTGCCTCCTAAAGAGAAGATGAACAGACACAGAAAGCACACAGCATATGGACACAGAGAGCAGACAGCGAGTGCAAACAAGGGGGGCAGGAATAAATAAATAAAATAAATCTTTAAAAGAAGAAAGGAATTCTTGACTGGCAGTTTTTCCCTTTCAGTATCCATCCTAATTATATCATACCATAGTCTTCTCGCCTCCGTGGTTTCTGATGAGAACTCTGCACTCAGTCTTACTTGGTGCCCATTGTATGTGATGGTTTGCTTCTCCCTTGCTGCTCTTAGAATTTTCTCTTTGACATTTGACATTCTGAGTAACATGTTTCTTGGAGTAGGTCCATTCGCATTTATTCTGATTGGGGTATGCCGTTCTTCTTGGACATGTAAATTCATTTCTTTCCTGAGAGTTGGGAAATTTGCAGCCATTATTTCCTCAAATACTCTTTTCTGCCCCCTTTCCCTTTTCTTTTCCTTGTGGAACTCCCATGACATGTATGTTGTTGCACTTCATGTTATCATTCAACTCCCTGAGCCCCTGCTCAATTTTCTCCATTTTTTTTCTCTCTGTTCTTTTCTCTCTTCAATTTCAGCTGTTTTGCCTTCTGTCATTTCAAGTCTGCTGTTATGTGTGTCTCTAATGTGTTTTTTTATTTATTCATTTATGCCCCCCTTGCTGCTTGTGCTCGCTGGGTCAGCTAACCACACCGTGCGGGCGGGCTTGCCTTCACCAGGAGGCCCCGGGAACCGAACCCAGGGCCTCCCATATGGTAAACGGGAGCCCTACTGATTGAGCCACAGCCGCTTCTCTAATGTGTTTTTGATCTCACCTATTGTGTCTTTCATTCCCATGAGCTCTGTTATTTTTCTATTCAGGTTTTCAAATTCTTCTTTGTGCTCAGTGTCATCTTCTTCTTTTTATTTTTTTAGGAGGTACTGGGGATTGAACCCAGGACCTCATATATGCGAATCAGGCACTCAACCCACTGAGCTATACCTGCTCTGATTCAGTGTCCTCTTTTTTGTTTTGTTTTGTTTTGGAAAATATGGGTTTATTTTTTAATGCTATTTACATTAACATGTATGGGTTTATTAATCTTAAATGAATTAATAGTAAAATTTTAAAATATTTCTTAGTTTTAATTTCCAATACAGTAATTATTGATAAATATAACTTATAGAAACTAAGTTCTTTGGGGTCTACAATACTTTTTAAGAGTATAAAGGGGTCCTGAGGCCAGAAAGTTTGAGAACTGCTTCTACAGGAAAACACAACCTATCTGGCTACCTAGAATGCTGAGGATGTCACTCTTTCAAGGTAAAAGTTTTGCAGAGGAAACACTCCTGCAATCAACCGTATTTAACACTTCAACATTTTCTAATTTTTATTATGTTATGAATTTCCCACTTTCTTAACAAATGGAACTGAAAATAACAGGTTCTATCACATCATTCATTTTACTAATTTTAAAATACAGCTCTATCTGCAGTGCCTGAGTTGTACTGTCTTGTACTTCATTTGACAAAAAATTTTCTAGGATTCTCTGTGTGCTAGGCAGTGTTAATCCTTGAGGATGTAAAGGTGAGTATAAGTTGGTCCCTGATGTGAAGAGGTTCACAGTCCAACAGAACAATATCCACATTTAAAAAACATTATTTAAATAAATAAAATAAAATAAAATAAAAAACATTACTGTAATATATTATGATCAGTGCTGCGGGAGCTATAAACACAATACTGCAGGGAAGCGGCTGTGGCTCAATCAGTGGGGCTCCCGTTTACCATATGGGAGGCCCTGGGTTCGGTTCCCGGGGCCTCCTGGTGAAGGCAAGCCTGCCCGCACGGCGTGGTTAGCTGACCCAGCAAGCACAAGCAGCAAGGGGGGGATAAATGAATAAATAAACATAAAATCTTTAAAAAAAAAAAAACAAAAACACAATACTGCAAAATCATAGGCCACAGAACAATTAATTTTTGGAGGGTAAGGTGGTAGGGAGGAATGATGGGTGGATAGACAAGAGGCAAAGATATCTGAGGTATGGGAAGCGGATGTGGCTCAATTGATAGGGCTCCCGTTTACCATATGGGAGGCCCCGGGTTCGATTCCCAGGGCCTCCTGGTGAAGGCAAGCCAGCCCACGTGGCGCGGTGAGCTGACACAGCAAGACGACCCAACAAAGGGAGACAAGCAGACACAGAAAAACGCACAGCGGATGGACACAGCGAGCACAAGCAGCAAGAGGGGGATAAATAAATAAATAAATAATAAAATAAAATAAAATAAAAATAAAACAATAGTGATAAGCACAAAGGCTTTAAAAAAAAAAAAACTTAAAAAAAAAAAAAAAAGAAGATATCTGAGGTAAATCTTTAAGAATGAAAAGAAATTAGCCAGAAGGGAAGAGAAGCCAAAGAAATACTGCTAACAGCATGCTAGATTACTGACTTCTAATCTACTAAAGCCTTATAAATAAAAAATTAGAAAATGAATCTTGTTAGAAGTTCCTAAAATTAGCTGAAACAAACTGAGGAGAGGTCTCAATAACTTTCCTATAAATAAGTCAAGAGTTAGCATTTTAGTGTATCAACTTATTTTGGCTTTAATGACTGCTCCCCAGATTTCTGGTTATTCAATTTTTCAAAAGAATTAAATAACTTCACTTGCCATTACAAAAAAAACACTGTATTATTTTACACTTTAGAAATTCCAAAATAACTGTTAAATGATAAAATAATAGAATGGGCATCCATTAATCCTACTTGTGAAGAATTCCAACTGAAAAGAATAGGAAAATAAGTTTTGGAAGACATTATTTGAAGTTGAGGAGAAAGAGAACTTTTCACATTGTGACATTTCTTTAGAGAAAAAATATATAGAAAACGATAACTAAGACTGTGATCAAGATCTATTGGGGATGGGAATATTCTCCCTTCCTGATTTTGTGATAATCAGGGTAGGCTAAACATTCCCTATATTAGAAACCATGCATGTGTCCCAAGACCTAGTTTTTCTCCCTAGGCCTGGTTTCTGGAATGCTGGTGATAAACTAATTCTGATTTATTATATGACCATCCTATATGAGAAAAGATGGATATCTTTGGGTATCTTTGGTTAACCTTAAGAGATATAACAGGTTTACGGATGTGGCTCGGGTGGTTGGGCATCTGTCTCCTATATGGAGGGATCTGGGTTCAATCCTCAGGGTCTTCGGTAAAAATTTAAAAAAAGAAAAATACAGAAGGCACATGGGCCACCAGGCCCCATGCACGGGTATCCCTCCAGGCCCTGCAAGTGGGTGAGCTGTCAGGCCCAGCGATCCATGCAACAAGATGATGACATAACAGGAGAGTGACACAAGGAAGAGACAAGATGCACTGAAAAACCAGGAACTAAGGTGGCGCAGGCAGTAGGATGCCTCTCTCCTACATCGGAGGTTCCAAGGATCGAATCCCAGCAAAGACAATAGAAGAAGGATGAGAAGAAAGGGCAGGAAACGGACAAAGAGTCACCCAGGGAATGGACACAGAAACAGCAAAAATGGGGGAGGGGGTAAAAATGGATAAAAAGTAAATAAATCCTTTAAAAGTAAAAAAAAATAAAAATAAAAATAAATAAAAAAAAAAAAAAAAAAAAGATCTATTGGGGAAGTAAAAGGGGGCAAAATCGAGAATAACACACTTCAAGCAGTTTGAGCAAGTTCTCTTGGGAAGAGCTGGCGAATTGGCAGATGAAATGTATTCAGTGATGCACGGTGTGGAGCAGAAAAGCTGTGTAGACCCTTTCCTCTGATATGCAGTTTGCCCCTTCTGGAGAATTTTTTTACAACCAGAACAAGAAACCTGAACAACCGTGGTTGAAACTGAAGGAAGCATTTTACTCATCCCAGATGATGCCAGAGAAAGCTGAATGCCTGTAGTCAACTGTGAAGCACCGTCTGGAAACGTAGTGCTTATTTCCAGTTCGCTTTCCTGAGTTTTGGACTGCTGGGCTTGCCAGTGCTCTTGAGCAGTGTCACGTTCTATCTTAATTTCATCAAGTCGCCCGAGTGGTGGTGCCATTGCCTTGTCAGAGTCACCATTTAATGGTGGTTCTTGCATTTCAGTATCTGATGAAAGGAAGCCTCCAGTTCCAAACTAATGAGTTTTTTCTTAGGGAACAGTTCCCAGATCTAATTTCTCCCAGGGACGCTTGCCGCGAGAGGATTCTCAAAGAAACTTGGACGCAAAACGGTCACCCGGCCCTGCCCCCTCCCCGCAGTGCTTTGCGGCTGAGCGTGCGCAGCACCACGGAACTGGCGTGGCCCTTTCACTCTAGCTTGGGCCAGTGTCTTCTTTTTTTTTTTTTTTTTTTTTAAGATTTTATTTATTTATTCATTTATCCCCCCCTTGCTGCTGGGTCAGCTAACCACGCCGTGCGGGCGGGCTTGCCTTCACCAGGAGGCCCCAGGAACCGAACCCGGGGCCTCCTATATGGTAAACGGGAGCCCCACTGATTGAGCCACAGCCGCTTCCCTGGGCCAGTGTCTTCTTGATGTACTTTATCTCTTTAGCCATATTGTCTTTCAGCTCATTAATCTGATTTTGGAAATTTGTATGAATCTTGTTGATTCATTGTCTCAGATCCTGTGTCTCACCTGGGGCTTTGATATATTCCTTTTCTTGGGCCATTTCTTCCATTTTCTTAGTATGGTTTGTGATTTTTTGCTGCTGTCTAGGCATCTGATTAGGGTGGTGAGTTTACTCAGATGCTCGATTTTTCTCTCCTTCATAGGGATTTAGTGGTGGGAGGTTGTGTTACTGCTGTTCTTTGATTTTTGGTTCAACCTGTTCTTGGTCTTTAGGGTTGTCCCTGTTAGTTGCCCAAATCTGGGCTCTGGACCCAGTAATGGGTTGCAGACCCACTTCCCAAGGTCTTGGGGAGGGAGGCTGTAAAGGCCAGAAAAAGCCTCTTTCTTACTTTTCATTTCCTCACATGCACTTCCTTGTTCCACCATCAGATGGTGCTCTTCGGCAGCCCTCTGGGTTCAGTGCTTGGTTGGAGTGTGTCTATTGCAGCACCGGCTGGATCAGTGTGCCAGAGGATCCTGCCTGGAGCCTGTTCATAGCCTTGCAATTCATACTTTCTCAGAGGCTGTTCTCCAGCCTTTGCTGGCAGCATCCTCCCTTTTCCCAGGTGGGAAATAATTCCACTCCCCTCTGTGTCCTCACCAACCAGTCCAGGTCAGTAGGGAGGTGATTGAGAGGGTTGGATCTCTTTAGCCCTGTGCCGCCTCCCAGGGCTAACAATGACGCAGCCCCACCTGGCATGGAATAGCTTATGGGACACAGCAGACCAAATTTTTGGGTCACAAGCTGAATCAACCTTAGGCTGTGTTCCTCTCTCTCCTGTTTACTGGGGACGTGGACCCTGTGGCCCCCTCTGTCTGTTGCCGCAAGACCAAGGCTGGAGAATTCAAAATTGTCTGTTCATAAGATGGGGAAGGGCACCGGCGGCTGCAGCTGCAGCTTCTCCTCACAGTCTTTCCATCAAGATTTTTTTCCTGTGCACCTCTCTCTTCTGGGCAGTGTCCAGCTTTCCACTGGTGTCCTAAACCCTAGAAGATTTTTTCCCAGGCCATTTCTGCCTGTCGTCTAGCTATTTTTCTGGGACAGAAGAGAGTCCCTTGCCTTTCTAATCCGCCGTCTTCTTGGAAGTCCTGGATCTGTTTTGCATTTGGCGTTAGGATTGGCTCGTGGGTTGAATGTGTTCGGATTCGCAAATGGAGTTGACAATTTCTGATATGGGGAGGGGTGGGAGGGGTGGGGAGCAAAGTTGGGGAGGAATTTCAGGACTTTGATTTGGGTGTGTGGGGTTGGAGAGCCTCGTCGGGCATCCGCATGGAGAATTGAGCAGGCTCTTGGTCATGTGGGCCTGGCAGGAGACAGAAGTGGGCGTCCTTGCTAGTCAGGTGGTATTTGAGATCCCCAAGGGAAGGCTTGAGGCTAGAAAATGGCAATAACAGTCACCACCAAGACTGAAGTACATTGTTCGTTCTTTGAGGGAAATCAGGCCTGCAGGCTGCCCTCAGGGAGCTGAATTTGGAGAATGGGACAGTCACGAATCAGGTGCTCTCCCCAACAAATGGCCAGGCCAGGGTTCTGGGAAAGCAGCTATCAAAGCTGACCTTGGTGTCCAAAACAGTGTCCATGTGCTAATGAGAAAAAGCTGCCCCTTTCTCTACCCAGGTACTATATAAAACAGTAGCTACTAGCCACGTGTAGCAGTTAAAATTTCAATTTAAAATAATTAAGATTAAATAACAATAAAAAAAACTCAGTCCCTCATCACATTACCACATTTCAAGTGCTCAGCAGCCACAGGAGCCTGGTGGCAAATCTAGCACATTTCTATCTTCACAGAAAGTTCTACTGGACATTGCTCCTCTAGAGCCTTTATTTCTCTCTGAAAGGTTACTGTGATGATAAATCCACAGGCTTGTCAAGTCTGTGATGTGGACAGCACTGCTCATAAGCAGCACCGTTGTGCAGTGTACGACCTGCCCAACCACACACGACGGTCCTGCTCAGCCTGGAGAGTGGAGGCAGGTTTTTTTTTTTTTGTTTTTTTTTTTAGATTTATTTATTTACTTACTTTTATCCATTTATAACCCCCTCCCCACTGTTTTTGCTGTTTTTCTGTCCATTCGCTAGGCAGTTCTCTGTGTCTGTTTCCTGTCCTGTCTTCTCCTCCTTCTCCTCCTGTCTTCACTGGGATTTGATCCTGGGAATCTCTGATGTGGGAGAGAGGCATTCTGCTACCTGCGCCATCTTAGTTCCTGGTTTTTCAGTGCATCTCGTCTTGGCTCTCCTTTGTGTCACTCTCCTGTTATGTTATCTTGCTGCATGGCCTGCGTGCCTTCCATATTTTTTCATTATTTTGCCAGAAGGTCCCAGGGATCTAACCCAGATCCCTCCATATGGGAGGCGGATGCCCAACCATTTGAGCCACATCTGCCTCCTGAGGCAGGTTTTTTGAGAGTGATCATGAAGCTGGAATACGATGGAGGAGTAAGGGTTCAGTAGTGGAAAGGGAAGGAGTCAGGGAGACGGCGTCAAGAAGTGTCTTCTAAACAGAGGTAGCTGCATGTGTAAATTCTCTGTGGCTGGAGGAACTAAAGCCTGGGTGATTGGCATGGAGCGATTGATGGGAATTGTGGTGTTGGGCCCCATGGGACCAGGAAGGGTTTTAGCAGATTGGCATGGTCAGATGTGTAATTCTGGACACACCACTTCCTGGCTGTGTGACCTTGGGTGGTTACTTAACCTCTCTGTGCTTCAGCTTCTGGATCCGTAAAAGGAGGACAGCAATTGTACCATCCACTCACTGTGAGACTGTGTGTCTAACATGTTTTTTTATTTTTTTATTTTTTTAATTTTTTTAAAGATTTTATTTATTTATTCATTTATCCCCCCCTTGCTGCCTGTGCTCGCTGGGTCAGCTAACCACGCCGTGCGGGCGGGCTTGCCTTCACCAGGAGGCCCCGGGAACCGAACCCGGAGCCTCCCATATGGTAAACGGGAGCCCTACTGATTGAGCCACAGCCGCTTCCTCTAACATGTTTTAAACAGTGCCTTGGGAAGCGGCTGTGGCTCAATCAGTGGGGCTCCCGTTTACCATATGGGTGAAGGCAAGCCCGCCCGCACGGCGTGGTTAGCTGACCCAGCGAGCACAAGCAGCAAGGGGGGGATAAATGAATAAATAAATAAAATCTTTAAAAAAATAAATAAATAAAAAAAATAAACAGTGCCTGGCACATAGGAAGTGCTAGTATCTTCTGTTGTTGTTTGACTACTTCTCCCTGGCTACCATGCAGAGAAGATTGGTGGGGGCCGAGGGAGGCAGGGAGACCATGGAGGAGGTTGTTGGGCTCCTCCAGGTAGGAGGAGGCGATGGTGGTGTGGACCAGGTCAGGGCTGGCGGGGAGGAGAGGGACAGGCACAGCGGCCATCTGTTCTGGAGGTAGAATCGATGGTGGGAAGGGAGGGGTCACGTGACACCCAGGTTCTGGCTCGAGGCACCGGGTGGATGTGAAGCTCCTAGAGGAGAGTCTGGCTCAGAGTGGATCTTTGATGGATGCAGCTTTCTCCCTCCTCCAGCCCTGAGCTTCCCTCATGCTCAAACTGAAGCTCGGCCGGCCGTGGGCATTCTCAAGGTCAGTCCGTTAGTACAAAACGTGGCCCTGGGGACCCACCCCATTGGCCTGGACCAGAAGACTCAGGTATGGGCCTTTAGCTTTGGGCTCACGTCCTGTCCTGGCCCAGCACACCCCAGCCCAGGAGTTAGTTCAGGGGAGGCTTTGGGGGCTTGGCTCTGTCTTCACCATCCCCCGTCTGCTAGCTCTCTTGTGTCTGTTCCCACCTCTTCCAGCAGCTCCGGGCATTCCCACCTCCAGACCTCTGGCAGGGCCTTGCCTCCCACTTGGAACTCCCTCCCCTCTTTTCCCCACTAATTCGTAATTGCACTTGGCCTCCAAAAGTTACTCCCAAAGGCTCCCTCTCCCAAGAAACACACAGAGGGTTGGGTTCATGGGTAAGTTTCTCGGACCAGCAATGTCTCTCTAAGGCTTGCTGTATCATCTGGGACAAGTCATCTGTCACTCTCAGCCTCTGTCTCTCCTGAAGGAAATGGGCGACTGGCAGCGCGAGCTCTCTTCATTCACTCAGCACATTTTGCGGACTGAGCAGGGCAGAGGCCAGCTTGTGAGGGACCTTGAAGACCGTGGGAAGATTCTGGGTCTTATTCCAAATGCAGTGGGAGGCCATTGGAGGAGTGGGGAATGGAATCTGTTTATAATCTAAATAAGGGCTTCCGGGCGCTGTGTGGAGAATTGTTTGGAAGTGCTAAGAGTAGGAGCAGGGAGACGAGACAGTCGTTTGGATGAGAGATGAAGGGGCTTGGGCTAGAGGTCGCAGTGAAGGTGGAGGGGAAGGTGGAGTCAGGAGAGATTGAGTTCAGAGGCAGACGTGAACTTGCTGAAGGATTGGATATGGGGTGGATGATAAGAAAGGAATCAAGGATGTTACCAAGATTTCTGATTGGAGCATCTAAACAGATGGTGTTGCCACACTTCTGAGAGGAGAAGACTTGGGAGAGGACACGGGGGTTGGAGAAATGAAGCGTGTTCTCTTTGGTCCATCTCAAACTTGATGCCATTGGACACCCAACTGGAGATGTCAAAGAGGTCATTGACTAGAGGAGTCTGGAGCTCAGGGGAGAGGCCAGGGATGGCTACTGTTGGTATTGGTGGCGGTTGGATTAGGAGGGGAAATGCAGAATTGTTTTGTTGGAAGGTTGGGGATGAGGATTGGGGGGATGCCATCTATGTAATTGGCACGTTGTGAAATCCAAAAAGAAATGTCGATTAGGGAATTTGTATTAGGTAGCTAAAAGGCTTAGCTGCTATAACAAAGAGACCCCACAACCTAATGGTTTAAAGGAAATGGAGGTTTACTTTTCTCCCACTTAGCAGCCCTGTGGTGAGTGGGCTGGGGTGGACAAGAGGTTCTTCTGACTCCCAGACTCCTTCCAGCTTGTTGCTCTGCCATCCTTTAGGGCCTCATCCTCTTCTCTGTTTGCTCAAAACTGGGCATTCCAAGCTGGCAGAGCTGGGAGAGCACGGAAGCCCGGGGCAGCGAGCCCTTTTACGGCAGTAAGGTGGAAGGCGCACTGCCACGTCCACTCGTCCTCTTGATGGGACACTACTCTCCAGGGCATGCTTAGCCTCAAAGTCGTTCTCTGGGCAGCCCATGTCACCTTCATCTCTGTTTCTAGGGCAGAAGGGGAGAGCAGATGTTGTGGGTGATCAGCAGCCTGTCCTGGAATCGGGAGTTAGGTCTGGAGCTTGGAGGAGAGGGCTGAGCTGGCGACCCTAGCTGGGTGGTTATCTGCACAGAGGTGGGGTCGAAGGCCTGGGGACGATGAGGTGTGTGGGGGCGAGCTGGAAGAGAGAGAAAGGAAGAGGGCCTGGTTTCCAGCCCTGGGGCAGCTCGTAGTTTCAGAGATGGGGGCAGGGTCATCATTGAGCAACCCCACAATTGCTCAGGCTGCAACCCAGCTTGTTGTTTTGTTATGTTTTGTTTTTTCCCTCTGACCCTTCTTCCCTCAGGCCTTGTACGACCCCATCAACCCTGACCGGGAGACCCTCGACCAGCCTTTGCTAACGGACTCCCAGCGTCTGTCCAACGAGCAGGAAGTGCTCCAGGCTCTGGAGCCCCTGTTGGCCCAGGCTAACTTCTCCCCACTCTCCGAGGATGCCCTGGCCTATGCGCTGGTTGTCCACCACCCTCAGGACGAGGTCCAGGTACCCCTCCTGGGAGGACGGTGGCAGGTCCTAGGAGGCCTTGGGGAGGGTGGGCGTCTGGAGGTGGGACTGCTGGAGTTGTAGTTCTGACCACAGAGTATGTGCCCATGTGGGTGAGCTCAGAGAAGGGGCCTCTCTCTCCGGTCACTTCACCTCCACCTGTGGGAAAAGTATCAAAAATATTGGGGGGGGGGGTCGGATGTGGCTCAACTGGTTGGGCGTCCGTCTCCCATATGGAGGGACCCGGGTTCGATCCCTGGGACCTCCCGGTAAAAAAAAAAAAAAAAAATTAGAATTTGGGAAGCGGCTGTGGCTCAATCAGTAGGGCTCCCGTTTACCATATGGGAGGCCCCGGGTTCGGTTCCTGGGGCCTCCTGGTGAAGGCAAGCCCGCCACGCACGGCGTGGTTAGCTGACCCAGCGAGCACAAGCAGCAAGGGGGGGATAAATGAATAAATAAATAAATAAATAAATATTGGAATCTTCTAAAGTTCCACATTTTATTGACTTTAAGGTGGACTTTTCTTTTTTTTTCTTCTTCTTTTTTTTTTTTTATTGCCACGTGACAAGTTAAGTACCAAAAGGTGGACTTTTTCTAAAGTTATATTTCATCATCTCTAAAACTGAGATGAGTTTTACAAGCAGTGATGTGACGTGGTTTAAATGGCAGCATGTATTCTTTTTTTAGTGAGATCAGAATTGGGGTGTCTTAAAACTGTGGCATCATAAATTCTAGGATATGGTAATAAAGATGATGACAGTGTAACTGGCACTGTCTTAGATGGTGTGCCCTTGTACAGTAAACAACATGAACAACCATGCATGGCTGCCCTGTCGGAGCCTTGGATGCGGATAAGCCTGGGGAAAGGGAGGTCACTGGAGGAGGGTCATCTAATTCTGGCATCCTGCCTTCACACCCAGCCCATGTTCAGCTGCCTCTGCCTTCTTCCTCCTTGGCAGGTGACAATCAATTTGGAACAGTATGTCTACATGCAGTTCTGGGCCCTGGGCCAGCGAGTCGGGCAGATGCCACTTAAGTCCAGCGTGGGCTCCAAGCGTGGCTTCTTCACCAAGTCACCCCCTGCAGAGAGGTGAGGTGGCCCCTTTCCCCCAGCTGCAGCGAGAGGGAGCAAAGTTAGAGTCAAGAGGGGACAGACAGGTCAGTGTCTGGGTCTGGGTGTCTGGGGCCCTGGTGAGAAGTCAAGAAAGGGGGATGAATGAATCATACAAATGCTGCCATTTCTTCCCAAGGGAAAATGAGAACTACAATTCCCAGGGCCGTTTCTCCTCTCCCCATTTTCCGAATGAGGAAAACTGAGGCTTAGAAAGGGAAAGCTACATTCCGAAGACACAGAATGTATTCTGATGAACATCGTGTTTTTAACCAAGAATACTCAAATATAGGCTGTGGCCAGGCAAGCCAGATCCTCTCAGTCAGCCAGTGGGCCTGTAACTGACCCAATCTTCTGGAAATTACTTTGTTCAATGTGGTTATGTTTCCAAAGAAAAAAATTTCACATCCTTTGAACCAATGATTCCACTTCCAGAAATCTATTCTAGGGAGAGATTTATACTTGCATCTATTCCAAGGAGACATTTATACTTGCAGTTCGTGTGTTTGATTGTCTGTCTCCCATGCTCCAAAGAAGCAATGATTGACTCATATCTTTTTGTTGTTATCTCCAGAGCATAATAGTTTTCTCTGGCACCTAGCATCATTCTGCAAATATGTGTGGAATTTGAATTTGAAAATGAACTAAATAAAAGAATTTTATTCAGCTCTCATTTATCAAGGGTGCAAAATCAGAAGCAACATATGTGTCCAATAAAAGGGGATTACATTATTTCACTGGTCCTCTATTGTTTGGCACTTATTGATTCCCCCACCCCAACTTATTAAGTGGCCTTTCAAAATGCTGATGTGACTTCAGAGTCAGAGAATGTCTTGAGGTGGGAGGGAGCTCCCCAGGATGGCCCTGACCCTGCTTACCTTTCTGTCTCTCTGTCCATCAGGAGATACTTTAAGCGGGTGGTGCTGGCGGCTAGGACAAAGCGAGGGCACCTGGTGCTGAAGAGCTTTAAGGACACACCGCTGGAGGGTCTGGAGCAGCTGCTGCCTGAGCTGAAGGTGCGCACGCCCACCCTGCAGCGTGCCCTGCTCAACCTCACGCTGGTCGTCTCGGGCGTGGTGTTCTTCGTCAACGTGGGCATGGTGGTGCTCTCAGACCTCAAGGTGGCCACGTCTCTGCTGCTGCTGATCTTTGCTGTCTTCATGGGCTTGCGGGCCTCCAAGGTGAGTGGGCGCCCACCAGAGCTCCCGGGGCCCCGCCTCCCAGCGCTCAGCCAGAAGGCCAGGCCACTCTATATTTCTCTTCCTTCAGACATATTCCAGCTTCATGCTGTGCTTCATTTCCTTCCTTCCTCTCTCCCTCCCTCCCTTCTTTCCTCCTTTCTTTCCTTCCTTTTTCCCCTCTCTCATCCTCCCTTCCTTCCTTCCTCCCTCCCTTTCTTCCTCCTTTCTTTCCTTCCGCCCTCCTTCCTTCCCTATCTCATTTACACAACACAGCTTAAGTGGGTTTCTTTTTTTTTTTTTTTTTTTTTATTTTTTTACCGGGAGGTACCGGGGATTGAACCCCGGTCTCTCCATATGGTAGACGGACGCCGAACCTCTTGAGCCACATCCATTTCCCATAAGTGGGTTTCTTTATTCCTCTGTGCCTCAGTTTCCTCGGATCTGGAAAATGGAGATAGTAGTGGGACCTGCCTTGTAGGGTTGTTGGGAGAATTGGGTGGGGGGCTCCCTGGAAAGCACTGGGCACTGTGCCTCAACCATGCTTCACTGAGCGCCTGCCTTGGGAGGCAGCTTAGCATGTAGTGAAAGATGTGCGTTTTGGAGTCCAGCTGCCTAGGTTTGAGTCTGATTCCATAGTCTTAGCTAGCACTACTACTACTGCTACTGCTGCTACTACTACTATTTTTACTAATTGGACCCGAATCTGGCTGGGTGTCCAGGAGGGGAGCTGGTTTATAAGCGTAGCCTCCCAGAATGAATTGGAAATTCTGGGCCTGAGGTCCAGGAAACTGTGTTTGAAACAAGCTCCATTTCTGATTCTGCTACAAGTGAGTGCAGGGCCCCCTTGGACAGTTGCGCAGGTTGTTCCCCACACGAGGATTCCTGATGGAGGGGGACAGGGAGGTGGGCTGGCACCCATTTTGTGCTATACTCGCCAAGCCGTTTGCCTTGTCTCGAGGCTGAGTCTGCCCTAAGCGGCTGCCTTTTACCAACTCCCCCAAGGGCTGGCACTGGCCATAGGAGTGTGGGCGGGTGTGAGGCATCCTCTGTACCTCGTCGTTCACTTGCCGGCTCATTGGTTTTCAAGCTGTTTGCAGCCATCCTGACAGGCTAAGAGGACTGCTCGTAAATCCTGAAGAGAAGAGCCAGGCTGCGGTGGCTGGGGATGCCAGGCTTCCCTAGCCATAAAGGGCCCCTGGCGGGATTGAGGAACATTAGAAGGGCTGGGAAGGGAACAGCCCTTCTAATGGGTCAGGGTGGTTCCTAGAAGAGGCAGGATTTGAGCAAAGGTTTGAAAGGGAAGGATTGAGCCTGGTAGAGAAGGGATAGGGTGAGCAGGGTTCGGTGTACCTATTGGGGGGGCTGGAGTCTAGGGTACAGGGGAAGAGGTGAGGCCCCAAGGCGCAGCAAGGGGACAATGCTTAGTGTTGTGACCCTATAAGAACTACAGACATCGTTGTTTTACATAAATGGGTTATGACAAAAGAACCAATAGAAATCTTGATAAAAAGAAACAACAGGCAGATGAAGTCCAGAGCCTCCTGGAGCAGCACCCCAGAAATTAAGGATGCAGTGCCTGGGGGGCTGCTCCACCCGAAGAACCATGGCCTACTCTGGTGGAGGCTGCTGCCAGGCCCCTCAGCCATCCCAGAGCCCTGGCATGTCCAGCGCATGAAGTATGACTCCCAAGACCTCTGCTGAAAGCAGCTCAGGTCTTGCCACCCCAGGCTATGCCCCCTCATGGGCCCAGGAGCCCAGGTAAGAGGAGCGGGGGGCAGGGGGAGCGTTGAAGGGAACAGCCAGGTGGCAGGTGGTGCTCCCTCTCCAGGGAGAGGTCTGGCTTCATCTTTGTGTGTGTCTGAGAAATCAATTCCATGAGCTTGGCAGAAATGAACACAAAACCCACTGTGTTTTTCATGCCGGCTGGTCCCCCCTGCACACAGTGCCTGCATCTTGCCCTCAGCTGTAGCAGTGGCAGTTAGTTCCAAGGCAGGGATATAAACCCACTGTGCTGCGCTTGGGAGAAGAGGGTATTGTCCACCACAACCATGTCATCCCCTCCTGGACAGGCCATTCCAGTGATTTGCAGGACATGCTGATGTCACAGGCATTCCACCTTGGGCCGGGTTGTGAGATGTGAAATGGGAGGCCATGTGGGCTTTAAGAGACAGGGGCTCAGCTCAGGGTATGGAAGGACATTCAGTAAGAGTGACTGTTTCTCAAGGTTTGTTCTGGGCCAGGGTCTATGGGAAGTAGCTTCTTAACCGTGCATTAACCTCCTTCCCCCACCAGCCTCGTTTTACCGACAGTCCCACTGGAGGAGTTAGTTTGCAGCCAGGGGCTCAGAGCTGCAGGGGGGCAGAGTTGGGACTGGCACCCAGGCCTGCTGGCTGCAGGACCGAGGCCTGGCGCTCTTTTGTGTATGCATGGAGGAGTTCAGACAGAGGTTTCCATGTGAGCCCCAGAGGGCACCCGTGGGCTCACACTTCTCCTCCTTTGGGATGCCAGGAATGGAGAAGCAGGTCCATGCAGGGGAGGGAGCAGCCAAGAGACAGCTGAGCTCCAGATGTGTTCCCCACCACCACCAAGTTCCTCGTCCCTCAAAGCAGCTTTTACAGTGTCTGTTTTCTATTGACACTTCTCTTTACAATTTAGTACCTTAAAGTTTTTTATTATGGACAAGTTTCAGCAAATACAGAAGTAGAGAGATCAGTATGATGCACTGCCGTGTATCCAGCGTCCAGCCTCAGCAATTAGCAGTAGTCAGTCTGGTTTCACCTAAAGACCCCAGCTCCCCCACCACTGGATTATTCTGAAACAAATCCTAGACATACCATCTGGAAATACGTTAGCGTGCCTCTAAATGATAAAGACTTAAAAATACTTTAAAAGTATAGTGACAAAAAGTTTCAAGGCTAAGAATCGATCGGATTGTTTGGAAGCCTTTGAACGAATCCGTTATTCGTGCCCCAGCGAATAACCAGCGCAGCGGTTCTAAGTCGCCCTTTGACCCGGGTCGGGCGGGCGGTCTCGGGGTCCCAGGGTCCCAGGGGAAGGAGCATGTGTGTGTGAAAAATACAGACCCCCCGATCTGGCATCGGGCCAGAACTCGAGAAGTCTTGGGTAGGCCGGGGGAGGTGTTTTTCCACAGCCCACTCTCCCCTGCCCCAGGAGTCGCCGGGCAGGGCCGTGCCAGCGCGAGTGGCCGGGGCTGTGGGCGGGGTGGGGGCCCCGAGCTCGGCCCTGGCCCGTGCGGGGTCGCCGAGCTGAGCCCGCGCGGGCCGCGGTCCCGCCTGCAGATGTTCGGGCAGCGGCGCAGCGCGCAGGCGCTGGAGCTGGCGCACATGCTCTACTACCGCAGCACGTCCAACAACTCGGAGCTGCTCAGTGCCCTGGCGCTGCGCGCGCAGGCCGAGCACGCCAAGGAGGCGCTGCTGGCGCACAGCTTCCTGGCGCGGCGGCCGGGCGGGGCGAGCCGCCCGCCCCAAGGTAGGACGCGGCCCTGGCCCCCGGCCCGCAGGTGCCCCCGCCCCGCCCGCCGAGGCCCCGCCCCGACGTGGCCTGGCCAGGCTCTGCCTCGCGGTCCCTAAAGGGACGAGAATGCACTCTCTCCCGGGTGGCCCCGCAGCAGTGAGACACCATGCTCACGCCGCCCGCCCCACCCTCCCAGTTCCCACTGATGAAACTGACCGATTTCCAGAGATGACCCCGGCCCTTTGCAGACGGGATCCCAGAACCCAACTTCCGACGAGACCTCCACCCCAATAGGACCCTGAGCCCGATCTTGCACGTGGCACCTCCTTGGTGTCACCTCCCTGTCCTGATCCCAACTGCGATGGGTGTCTGGAATCGGACTCCTGTCTTGGCCTCCCCCCCCCCAACGCTCCTGCCCATAATGTGAGCCTACGTCCTCCCTACGGGAGACGCTTTCCCCCTCTTTACGTGAGCCCCAGATCTCTTTCCCGACGGGCGCTCCCCCCACCCCCCATTGCTTCCTGGCCCTCTAGACTCCCAGGCCTGTCCCACCCCACTCTGAGCCAAAGTGTGCCCCTCCGCTGCTTCCCAATCCAGGCCCCCCCCCGCGCCCCCCCCCCGGTCCCCCCCCCCCCCCCCCCCCCTTCTTTTCCCCCCCCCCCCCCCCCC
>JAKSZT010054134.1:2687995-2872410 GCA_026826555.1 Tolypeutes matacus
CAATCCAGGCCCCCCCCCGCCCCCCCCCCCCGTTCCCCCCCCCCCCCGCCCCCCCTTCTTCTCCCCCCCCCCCCCCCCCCCCCCCCCCCGCAGAGACCTCCCTGTGGCTCCAGTCGGAGGTGGAGAACTGGCTCCTGTCCCAGTCAGGCTGTGACGTGACCTTCAACGGAACTCGGGCCCTGGCCCACCTGCAAGTCCTGACCCCCAGCATCGGGCTATACCCTCCCCCGGGGTTCCCCAAACTCCACCCCGTGGGCACGATCACTTCTGAAGGTTCCCCCGGGCCGCACCCAGCAGTGATAACCCAACCGAAACCTCCCCACCTGGCTAGGAGCTAAGCTCAGCTTCGTCGCGACAAGCTGTCAATCACAGCTACTAGGCTTTGCCACGCCCCAACTTCCAATTACTGACGTAATTACTTTGGCCAACGCGAGGCTGAACCAAAGCGGCCAATCAGGAGAGCCAGCAGGTGCTAGCCCCGCTACCTTCTAATGAACAGCCAATCAATGCAACTCGTTCTGCTTCGAGTCTATCGCTTAGTCCCATCCTCTCTACGAATGGAGGTGGTTTGGCTGGGAGCCTGGGCAGTGCCAGCCAATCTCAGCCGCTCAGCAATGGCATTTCTAAACCACCAGGCACAGTTGCTAAGCTGTGCTCTCCCGAGGCCACATATCATTGTCTTCTTAGACTTTTTTTCTCCGCAAACTGCCCACCATGCACAACCAATGGGAGCCGTGGAGCCCTGCCCCCTGACACGCGGCCCATGACAGCTGCTGGTCACTATCAACCTTGGGCAGCCAGTTGTCGCTGCTGAAAAGCAGCCAATCCGAATTTCCAAGAGAAACTTGATCTTGCTGTCAATCCCCGCTGCTTATAGGGCAGTCCACCTAATCAGCTGCTGATCAGCTTGTCCAGGCTGAAGGGGTTGGGAGCTTGGTGCCAGGCAGAAAGCTGTGGGCCGGAGGACCCAGAGATCACCCTCACCCCAAGACTCGCTCCCACTCACACAGGCCCCCGAGGGTTCTGCGGTGTTTCCGTGCACGGGTCCCTCATCTTCTACAGAAACTACCTCGGTCTGCATCTCCCCGCTGCCAGCGGCCTGTGCAGTATTTATTGGTCTCTCAATTTCTCCTTTGTCCCCTCCCCCGAAGGAATAAATCATGTTTAAATCAGGATGACTGGAGTGAGACGGAAGAGAGGGTGGCTGCAGGGACTGGAGGGAAGGGAAACGGAACTCTGGATGGGTCCCATCAGAGAAAGTTGTAGACTAGAGAGGAGGTAAAGACTGGCTGTGATCCTGGAAGAGGACCTTAGAGGGACCTGATTCCTGGGAGAGGCCTGGTTCCCAAAGGGACTGGGGCCCATGAGCAGGGGAGATAGGGTGGCCACGGAGCTGGCACACTGCCAGGGAGTGGGGGAGAGTGTAAGCCCTGGTGTGGGGCTGGCCCAGCCGGGAGGAGGGGGGTACCTTCTAATTTGTACTAAGGTGTCGTATAGGCTGGAGACGGTCTTTGGGGGAGAGATGGAGTGCCAGGAAGGAGAAGGAGTTGGATTCTAGCAAAGAAGGGAGACTATTCCAAGAGGGATGAGGAAAGTTCTGTTTTCCAGAGGGTGGCTCAGAAAAAAGCTGAGACCAGTAATCTAGCATAACACACGCACCATACCTGGGTCCCACAGAGAAAGAGAATGGTAGCTCCTTCGGCAAGCAGAGAGAGGACAGGGATCCCCCTCTCCCCCACTCCTGAGTCCTAACAGGGTTGCCGGGACTCAGACTCCTGGTTTTTCCTGGAAGTGCCTGAAGGTTTAGACTCAGGTGCGGGAGGGTTCCCGGGTCCTGAGAGAGGGGTCTGTGGGAGGGGAAAGGAGGCCGGGAGCCTAGACTCTGGGCCGGGAGAGGAAGAGGTAGTGGTCTGAAGCCGGGCACTCTGAGGGCACAGCGGGAGGGGGCGCTCTCCATGGTTCTGGAGAGACGCCTGAGGCGCTGGAACAGGAAGAAGGAAGGAAGGAGGTAAAGGCAGAGCCCGCGGTTAAACCGTTTTATTTTCCGGAGGGCGCGAGAGGCTGGGGCTTCCTGGCGAAAGCAGAGAGCTGGGAGCGGGCGGGCGTCAGGGCCACGCGGGTTGCTCACTCCCGCTTCCGCAAGTGGATGTAGATGATGCCGCTGACCAGGGCAAGGGGGAAGGCCACCCAGGCCAAGGCAAAGCAGTAGCCAAAGCTGCCTCCCTGCGGGTGCTTCTCCAGGATCTCCTTGGCGTGGATGGCGTAGATGAGGGCGCCCGTGAACACCGCCATGCCTGGGGGAGACGGAACCACGCTTCATGCAGAACCCCCCCCCCCCAAAGGCCATGTTCCCCACGAAACCCTGGGACAAAGAAGCCACCAGAGAGCAAGTGGCAGCTCTGTTATCTTCTGGGAGTTGTGGTTCTCTTCCCCAGTGCCGTGCACTGGGCCTACTGCAAGGTGGCCTTGGGCAATTCATTTAATGTGAATCCCCATTTACTCATCCATAAAAACGGGGAAATAATACCTATCCATCCACCTATCCATCCACCCACCCACTGATGCATGCTTGTATCCATCCATCCATCTATCCACCCACTCATCCATCCATCCACCCATCCATCCATCCATCCATGGAATAGTTTGTTGCCTTTTTGCAAGCTAAGCACTCAAATAGTGAATTAATAAAACAAAGGAGGGGCTTTGCAGAAACTTAGGAAGATAATGTTCCATAAACTGAGGACTATAACAGCCCTTTGCACTGAAGTAAAAAAATGTAAAAGTACACAAAACTTCCGGAAGTGTCTGGCACACAGGAGGTCCACAAGAAACAGCAGCCAGCTGACTGCTGCTATAGTTATAATCCCACTATTATTCAGAGCTCTCTCCTGGGGTATTAATTAGATCCCCATTGCAGTCACTTAGATTATTGGCCCACACCTCCTTCTGCAGCCCTGACTCCTTGAAGCCCTGAGTGGCGGGCCCCATGGGTCAGGCACTCTCACCACCATTGAGTCACTGAGAACTACAACTCCCATCAGCCCCTGGGACAAAGAGGTAGCCTCTGGAGGGAATTGCCTTCTTTCACTAGCTGGCCATTCCCAGGGCCCCCAGCATCTGCCACATGCACTCCCTTCCCCTCAACTTCCACGGTAGGGGGCAATGCTCACTGGTGCAAAGCTGGCAGAGGCCAGTGGCGTAGAAGAGCCCTCCTCGCCGCATGGTGTAGAGCTGGAACATGAACAGGATGAAGGAGAGGCAGCAGAGGATGAGGGAAAGCACCATGAGGACCTGCACCGCTTTCAGCCAGCCTGCAGGAGGAGGAGATGGAGGTGGAAGTGACAGAAGGGTCCAGAGCATCACCTCCCGCTATGTGCTCATCATGGGCCCCTCTCTTTCCCTGCCTCCCTCTCCCACTTAGAGCCACGCCCTCTTAGATACTTAGGAGTGCCCCTTATATCGACCTTGTACCCCGGGACCTTGCTAAATTCCCTTATCAGTTCTAGCCGTTGCTTTGCAGATTCTTTAGGATTTGCTTCATAAACAAGCATGTCCTCTGGGAACAGAGACAAGTTTACTTCCTTTCCAATCTTCATGCCTTTTATTTCTTTTTCTTGCTTTGTTGCACTGGCTACTGCCAGTACAATGGCAAATAGAAGTGATGAGAGCAGACATTCTTGTTTTGGTCTTAGGAGAAAAGCAGTTCATCTTCCTCGTTTCACTTGGAACCTTAGAAATGCAGCCCCATCCCTTTAGAACCCAGATGCACCTGGCCTCACCTCTTCAGAACCTTAAGAGGAGGTTCCAGCCCCAAGCCCTTGGAATTTTGACAAATTGGTCCCAGCCATTCACTGGGAACGCTAGACCTATCTGCTTAGAACTTTGGAACCATAGTCCCATCTTCTCTTGGGGGCTTTCTCCCCACTCCTTAAACCCCCAGCATGTGGCTTCCAACCGTTTTGAATTATAAGTGAGAAGGGGTGGTGCTTTCAGGTCATCGCCTTTACAAACTGAGTGTATGGCCCACTACCACTGGGCTAGGTGGGGCAGCACCAGCTCCACCCACTCAGCTTCTTAAATCTTGGTAGACGGGTAGAGGGGACTGAAGGTTACCCTCCCCTTTGCAGACCCTTCGTCCCTCCCCACACCTCTCACCATTCTCGCTGACAGCACTGCAAGTCCACGTTTTGTTTTCGTTGTTCCACGTGCAGTCGTACCAGAGATTCAGGGACTCCTTTCCGGGGAGAGTCCACCAAGACTGAGTGGAGAAGGGGGCGGGCTTAGGGAAGGGAGGTGGGCGGGGCCAGGGAGGCTTTGGGCGTGGGGTTTGGAAGGATGAGGCGAAAGAAAGGGAATGCGGTCAAGGGAAAGGGGCGGGATGTAGGCATAAGGCAAAGCCTTTGCGAATTTAGAGGAGCGGCATGGCGGGAGGCTGCTCCCAGTAGGCTTACCTTGTCCAAAGTGGCCACGAAAAGCAGGACGAGAATGAGGATGTGAAGGGCCGAGACCACCAGCAGGAGGAGAGACATGGCTGCGGTGGTAACCTGGCGTGGGGAGAGTCAGGAAACGGCGTCTCCAGTGGAGGCACGGGAGCCCATGAGGCAATCCAGGCCTGGCAGGGGAGGGGGCTGGGGACCGGGTCTCCTGGGTCTGAGGGAGGAGGGGGCTGGGGCCTGGGCTCCTGGGCCAGAGGGAGGAGGGGCTGGTGGCCTGGCCTCCTGCATTCCTCAGGGGACAGAAATGGCCAGAGATGGACTCTCAGGTCCTGGAGTGAGTAGAACTGGGAATCTGGTCCCTCAGAAGGAAACATACAGGCGAGAATATAAAAATTCAGAAGCATCAGGAGCTAGGGGCTGTCCGCAGAGACAGGCATCCTTGACTCACCCCACTATTCCTCTTCTGGGGTTGGGGTGGGGGCGGAGGGGGACCGGGTGAGTCACTGGTGATGACTCATCCCACCCCACTGTCTGCAAGCACCAGGGAAACCCCAGCCCCTGGCTATGCCCACGGGGTCCGCACCCCACCCAGCTGCCAGCCCGGTGCCAGCTGGCCACCTGGATCCTTTTGGGGGTGTTGAAGGTTTAGGGAGCCCCAAGAAGGAGCCAGCCTTCCATGACCCTTTGGTGTTCAAAAAGGGAGGGCCTGGAGGTTCCCCAGGGGCTAAGGTTCCCCAGACTGGGGGCGGGGGGCAGGTTCTCATGCATCCTCAGGATCCTCAGGGGAGAGTGGACACCCATGGGGAAAAACTGCGGGAAATTTTGGGGTTGGGGGCTCCGCTGGGATCCCCCAAATCCTGCCGGCCCCTTCCCCTTCCTTTATCTCCACCCCAAGGGCTAGAGATCACTTCCTAAGTTATGGATTCCTGTGGGGCTCTTGAGAGTGGGGAGTCTCTCCCAGCCTAGGGTGTCCTCCCCAAACTTCTGCAGCCCCAAAGTAAAGAAAGAAATCCCAGCCCGAATAACGGACTGGAAACTTACCGAGAGCCGCGGGAAAAAGTCAGGGTCTAGTCCCTTGCTTGGGCCTCCGTGCCCCGCCCTTCGCCCCCCTCCTTCCACCCTCTCGAGGCCCCCGCCTCCCTCGCCGCCTGCCTCCTCCCTCGTTTTTCCCCTGGCTCACTCCCTCCTTCTCTCCAATCCGGAACCCTCTCGCGCTCTCTCCCCTTCGGTTCCCCTTCCCCCTCCACGCCCCCTTCCTGACTGTCCTCACTGCCTCAGCCTCCGTCCTCCTTCTTTCTCTCTTCTCCCGGTCTCTCTTTCTGCTCTCCTGGTTTCTCTTCTCCTGCATCTCTCAATATATACTGACCCTTTTATACCCACCCTCACCGCACCCAGCTGATGCACACATCAACCAGAGGGTGGGCCCAGCCACTCCGGTTCCTCATTCTCCTGGCCCCCACCCTCCACCTCCAGACGTGCATCTTCTGGGGCTCCCTCCCAGTGTGGAGATGAGAAACCCTCCGGGATGGGGCTGGAGGGTGGGGGTGGCGAGTGTTAGCCCCTGCTTATCACTCCTCTGTTTCTTGTCCTGGGACTGCACTCCTTGTTGGAGTTGGGGCTGGATGTATGGAGGAATGGAAGCCTGAGGGAGGAGGCCAGACTCCTTGGAATTGGCACCATGGTGGGAAATGGGATACGGGAGATTCTGGAATGGAGCAGGAGTTGGAAATTAAGAACCCTAAATGCACTCATCCTGGATGGGTGACCTCAGACCAATTAATTCCCCTCTCTGAGCCTTGGTTTCCTAATTTCTGAAATGGGAATGACAACAGTAATCATGCTGACAATATACTAACACTTCAGATACCGTTAGGAGGATGAAATAAGGTGATAGTGGCACTAATGCACTTAGCGCTTTCTTCCTTCATCAAACATTTATTGATCTCCTATAAACCAGGAGTTAGTCATGAATGAGGCAGACACAATTCCTGCTGCTATTATGGAGTTTACCTCCTAGCATTAGGAGATACACAATAAACAAAAAACATATCCATGAACTAAATACATTTCAGAAAGTGATGAGTGCTTTGAAGGAAATAAAATTGAGGGATGGAGATAAGGATGGGGTGAGGGGTGGCTACCTTAAACAGAGTGATCAGGGAAGGCTTCTCTGAGGAGGTGATGTTTGAACTGAGACCTGAAGCCAGGAGTCATTGGGATGCTGAGGGGAGGCGGAAGAAGCTGGTGTAAAGGCTCTTGAGAACAAGCTTGGGTTGTTTGGGGAACAGACAGAAGGGTAGTGTGGCTGAAGCCCAGGGAGCCAGAGGGAATGGGGGGAAGGGGAAAAGGGGGGGGCCCTTGAGGACTGTGGGAGGAGTTTGGATTTTATTCTCAGTGCAGTGGGAAGCCATTGGAGGGTTTGAAACCGAAGAGTTATATGATCCATGTTGTACCATGGACTTAATGTTAACTATTATTATTATTATTTATTCTTGGGTTATTGAATTAAGATGGGGGTGATGATGAGGTACCTGGGTCTCTTGGGAGGGTTGGGTGCTGGGGACATATCTAGTCTCCTCAAGAGTGAAGGCCAGGGGGCCAGGTGTCTGGGGAACTGGGGGTGGGAGAGAGTTGTTGGTCATCTGGGGTGGTTCAGTTGGGAGACCCAGAAGCTGGGGTACTAGTATAGCACAGACTTGTAGAGTCAGACTGGCTGGATTCAAATCCAAGCTGCTTTACTTATTAGCTGTATGATTTGGGGCAACTTACTAATAACCTCTCAATGCCTCTGTTTCTTCATTTTTTTTTTTTTTCTAATTTTTTTTTTTTAAGATTTTATTTATTTATTCATTTATCCCCCCCTTGCTGTCTGCGCTCGCCGGGTCAGCCAACCACGCCATCCGGACGGGCTTGCCTTCACCAGGAGGCCCCGGGAACCGAACCCGGGGCCTCCCATATGGTAAACGGGAGCCCCACTGATTGAGCCACAGCCGCTTCCCCTGTTTCTTCATTTGTAAAATGGGCATAATAATAGCTCGTACATCGATCATAGCACAGTTCTCAGAACAGTACCTGGCACACAGTAAGTACTTATACAGGACTTTCTAGGATTTGTGAAGGGGCAAATTCTTGAGTCCATGGGGGTAAAGCTAAAGCTGGAAGTCCAAAGACTGCGGTTCTGAACTTGGATCCCCAAGGAGGTTAGAAAGTCTGCGTCACTGAGGTAGAAAAATTAGGAGTTGGAGGGTCCTGTGCCCCTGATGGAGTGCAGGAAAGGGGGACGGGACCTGGATTCTGGGAGTAGTGGGAGAACCAGGGACGAGGCGGATGGAAACTTTACGGGGAGGCGGACGAGGCTGGAGCCCCGAAATAAGTTCTCTGAGTGGATTCTGCTCCAGATTTGGGTATTCCGGGGATGTTCGGAGTCCCCCATGCCAAGGCCCCGTAGAAAAGGGAAAATCAGGGGACTTCAAGGGCGGCGGCGAGATCTCCCCCTCCCGGGCCTCCGAGGCTACACGCAGAGCTGAGCACCCGCGGGCCGCTTCCTCCCACAGGAAACCGCAGGCGTCGGGCACACCCAGCCTGCAGGGAGCAGCGCCCACCCCGCGTTGGCCCACGTGGGGGCCGCGACCGGCCGCCGAGGGGGCGTGCCCGAAGGGCGGGGGGCGGCACGAGACCCCCGAGGCCCCGCCTACTTCCGCGTCCCAATGCGCGAACCCCGGAGGCCGCCAAGGGTTTTTGGCGGGTTCGCTGGAGGCCGTTGGCCGCGCATGCGTAGCGAGCCGCTTCGAGGATCTGAGGCGGTGGTGAGAGCTTCTCCCCTTCGCAACTCCCGGCACCGGCAGCGCTCCCCTGCTAATGAATCTTCTCAAAATAACGTGGTCTTGAGACACGCACCCCGGAAACCCCGTCCCGAAGGGCCTCGTGCTAGCTCCAAAGCCCTTCCAGCGCCTTCTAGAAATTTCCCTCCCGGCCCTGCCTCCACAGGCTCCTCAGCTCCTGTCTCTCCCTTTCGGAAGCACACAGCCCACCCTACACAGGCCCGCGACACGCCCGACACCCTCACAGCCCCGTGCTCCCCACCTAGACCATCCCTCCCGCAGGCCCTCCGACCCCAAGCCCCCTCCCCCGGTTAGCTCCGCCCCGCAAAGGTCTTCGGCGTCAGCGTCCTTCCGGGACCGTCCCGCCGCCCCTGGCCCTCCCGCCAGGCCCCTCACAGGTTACTCCAGACACGCCCTCGAGGCCCCGCCCCGCCCATCAAGGCCCTCCGAGGCCCTCCCCTCCAGGCCCTCTCAGCCCCGCCCATCAGGGCCCCCAGTCCCTCCCCTCACAGGCCGGCAGCCCCGCCCACCAAGGCCCTCCGAGGCCCTCCCCTCCAGGCCCTCTCAGCCCCGCTCATCAGGGTCCCCAGTCCCTCCCCTCCAGGCCCTCTCAGCCCCGCCCATCAGGGTCCCCAGTCCCTCCCCTCACAGGCCGGCAGCCCCGCCCCTCGCTGACCTCCCAGCCCGCCCACCAAGCCCCTCCGAGGCCCTCCCCTCCAGGCCCTCTCAGCCCCGCCCACCAGGGCCCCCAGTCCCTCCCCTTACAGGCCGGCAGCCCCGCCCCTCGCCGGCTCCCAGCCCGCCCACCAAGGCCCTCCGATGCCCTCCGCTCCAGGCCCTCTCAGCCCCGCCCATCAGGGCCCCCAGTCCCTCCCCTCACAGGCCGGCAGCCCCGCCCATCAAGGCCCTCTCAGCCCCTCCCAGGGCCCCCCGCCCTCCAAGCCCCGCCCGTCAGTTCCAAGTCCCCAAGAGCGGGGCAGGTCTTGCCCTCGCAGCCTCCTCAGCCCCTCCCGACCCCAGGTCCTCCCCGCCCCAGCCGCTCCCCGCGGCCCCGGCCCCTCCCAGGCCTCTGTCCTCAGGCCTCATTGGCCCCTTATCTCCCCAGAAACCAGACCACAACAGTGAGCTCGAAGCACCAGGGACAAGTCCGGCACCCCCGCAGGTAGGACCCGGCCGGGGTTCCTCCTCGTCTGTGACCCCCTTCCCCAAACAGTCCCGCCCGGGAGAGGCCGAGATCCCCCCGCGGGGAGGCATGCCCCCCGCGCCAGTGCCAGCCGAGGCGCCTAGACCAGAACGTGAGCGGCAGGGGCGGGAGGCGCGCGGGGACAGGCCCAGAGACAGCCCTGGGGGGGTCGAGGCCGAGGGAGGCCGGAGCAGGTTCTGGACTCGCCCCTCTGGCCGCTCGTCCCCGCCCCGGCCCTCGCCTGCCGCCCCCTGAAGGGGTCTCGTGTCGGCCCCTACAGCAGCCGCACCTACTCCAGCCGAGATGCCCTTGGGACGCTCGGCAGGGGCCGCCCGCTCCGAGGACGAAAGCGAGGCCGTGCTGGAGGGAATGGGTAATTGCCACGTCGAGCCTTCCGTCCACTTGTTCTTTTCCAGTCCTGAACTTGCCCCAGGTCCAGGTCCTGCGCGGCGGCGTTGCGGAGGCGATGGGTGGGCCAGGCTGGGCGTGTGGTGGGCCAGGGAGACCTCGCAGGAGTTACCAAGGGGAGAAGGAAGGCAACGGTGTTTCAGCAGAGCACAGCCCAGAATGGGGTGTCTCAGCCCTGGCACTGCTGACCTTTGGGGTCGGGTACTTCTGTCTTGTGCGGGGCTGCCCTCCGCACTGTAAGGTTTAGCTGCATCCCTGGGCTCTACCCACTAGATGACAGTAACCTCCCTCTCTTCCGCTCACCCCCCCAACAATCGTGGCCACTAAAACTATCTTCAGACATCACCAAATGTCCCGTGTGTGTGTGTGTGTGTGTGAGAATCGCCCTCGTTTGAGGTCTATTGGGCAAAGTGCCTTGGGGGTGGGGAATCAGGGGGTGAGACTGGAGAGGTAGGTGGGTAGGACCTTGTCCTGAGGGTGCTGGGGGGTCACGGGAGGGCTGCGCGTGGGGAAGGAGGGGCAGGATCAGCTCTGAGTGCAGAAAGACCCCTCTGGGGCTGTGAGGGGAGGTCAGCAGGTTGGGGCCTGACTCTAGGCGACAGGGCAGAGAGTGAGCTGGCAGGTGGGGCAGCTGGCTGTGGAGGCTGAAGGAGAGGGAGGGCGCAAGGGTGGTGCCTGAGGGGCTAGCCCTGTCCTGAGCTTTCAGGTCCTTCAGGGCCCCTGGGGACTCAGAGGGCTGCCAGGAGCGCCCTCTAGTGGGAAAACCTAGGGTGTGATCAGGATTAGGGGATTAGGATTGGGGTGCAGGGAGTGTGAAGGGGTGGGGGAGCTTGAGAGACACAGGAAATGAGATAGAACCCTAGAGCCCGGGAATGTGGAGAGCTGACCTGTGCTCCTGAGTCTGCAGTGGGCAGTTTGTGAGACTCTAAGGGGACCAGAATTCCTAGGTGTGGGGAGGAGGGGCTGGGGGCCGAGGTTCCTATTGAGCCCCTTGCCTGGCCCTGCCTTCAGCGGATTGGGAGCTGAGCAGACTGCAGAGACAATGCAAGGTGATGGAAGGCGAAAGGCGGGCCTACAGTAAGGAAGTCCACCAGCACATCAACAAGCAACTGTGAGCCTAGCGCCTGGGTCCCCGGAGGGGGAGGTTGAGGGGGATCTGAGGGAGGAGGGTGTCAGCTCTGTCCCCTTGCTGGCAGGGAGGAGATCCGGCACCTGGAGGAGATGCGGGCCAAGCTCCAGGTGCAGATCAGTGTTGCCCAGAGCCAGGTCAAGAGGCTGCGGGACAGCGAGCGGCTGGAGCGCATGAGCCGCCTGCTGAAGTGCCGGGCCCAGGCTGAGGCCGAGGTCAGGGCACTGCAGGAGCAGACCCGAGACCTGGACAAGCAGGTGGGTTTGGAGACCAGGTTCTTGGGATCCTAAGTAGGAACAAGTGCCTGTTGTAAATACTCTGAGCCTCGGCTTCCTCATCTGAGAAATGGGGCTATTGAAAGCACCAGCCTGGTAGGCTTGTGTTCAGGCTCCAATGGGAATATGGTTGTTGAGCGCTTAGCGTAGCTCAGGCATTCTAAAAGGGCTTGTGGAAAGCATTCATCTGCTGGAGCATGCATTCGACTCTGCCATCCAAGCTGGCTGACCAAGGGCAGGTCTCTACCTTTCTGGGCCCTTTTTCTTCATCTGCTAAGAGGGCATGCTAGAAATACTGTCCTCGATACTCAGCAGAGTCTAGTCTGCTTTCTGATCCCATCTCCCTCAGGACCTTGCATTTTGACCTTGGAAACAAGGGGATTTTCTAGGCCAGTGTTCTTTTGAGCTTTTTTGACCGTGACTCATTGTGATGCAGTTTATACACACACAGACACAGACAGGTGTAAACACACATGTTCTATATATAATTGAAACATAAATTTCACCAAAAAAGTTTCTGTGTGGGATTCATTCCACTATTTTCTATTTTTGTTCTTCATTTACCAAAAAAAAGAGGCTCATTTAGACCAGATAAAATGATTTCTTGCACACTATTGGATCACAAGAGTTTGAACAGCTACTCATCTTGGTGGTCTGCATTAGAGTCCTTTTGTGGCTGTAACAAATTACCCTGAACTTGGTGGTTTTAAACAACGTAAATTTATTAACTTACAATTCTGGAGACTGGAAGTCCAAAATGGGTTTCCCTGAGCTAAAATCAAGGTGTCTGCAGGATTGTGTTCCTTCTGGAGGCTCAAGGGGAGAATCCATTTCCTGGCCTTCAGCAGCTTCTAGAGGCTACCCCCACTCCTTGGCTCTTGACCCCTTCCTCCATCCTCAAAGCCAAGAATGACCCATTGAGTCTTTCTCATGCTGCGTCACTCTGGTTCTCTGCTTTCATTGTCACATCTCCTTCTCTGATTCTGCCTCTCTCACCTCCCTCTTTCTGTTATAAGGACCCTTGTGATTACACTGGATCCCCCCAAAAATCCAGGGTAATCTCCCCATCTCAATATCCTTCACTTAATCCTATATGCAAAGTCCCTTTTGCCATATAAGGGAACATAGCCACAGGTTCCGGGGATTAGGACATGGTCATCTTTGTGGGGGGGGAATGGTATTCTGCCTACCACACAGTCCATAGTTTTATTACACTTGACTTTCAGTCAGCCTGTTTATTTGCACAGCCCTCTCTACCACCCTGAACTGTCTTTTGGCAGCTGAATTCTAATTTAACACACCAAATTTGGCTGTTTCATGAGAGTATGGGGTTTAGTCAGTGAATTGGTTTTCCTTAGTCTTTCATAGAAATTACCAGAGTCAGGCCAAAGCAGATGTGATTTTATTATATTTACTCCTTGGATTCCTTTGTCCTAAGAAACCTGATTATGGAGAATTATAGCCAGGTGGAGGATAAGGTTCCCCAGAGTAGGGCTCTGCAGAGTTCCCCATGAGGTCAAGAAAGGATGTGGTTATCTGATGACATTCATTCATTCAGCAAATATTTATTGAGTTTCTACTAAGTGCCAGGCACTGTTCTAGGTTTTGGGGACACAACAGTGAACAAAACATAGATGCTCCTAAGGAGCTGACATTCTGCTGGGGGAGACAGACAATATGCCACATAAAAGCTCATTAACATTTAGCATTGGGAGTTTCTTTTCTGGCACTATGGCTTATTAGGAACCTCAAGAGAGATCCTCTTCCTACAGGACAGCTGAAGATTAGAACAAACATACACTATTTTTTACTTTTTTATTTTTATTTTTTATTTTATTTTTTATCTTTTTCATACACTATTTTTAACATCACTATTCTCATAAGAGGTAGGGGAAGTTTCCAAGAAACCCCAATTCCAACCTTGCACCTGCCTACCAAACAACAAAAATTCAAAACAAAATTTGAAGCTGGCGCCCAGCCAGAGTCCCAGTTGGCAGAAAGCTGGGAGGAGTGGTTTTATCAGGGTGGTTACCCATTGTAGTGGTGCCGAGGGGAAACTGAGCCTTGGGCCATCTGTGAGGTTAGAAAGGGGAGTCTGAGAGTCCTTTGGTGAGCTTGGCTCCTCAAAGGGGCGTCTGAAGTGAGCCATGATTAGTAGCATCCTCTGGCTACTGGTAGAAGCAGGTAAGCCTTCCCAGAGCCCAATTTTGCCTCACAGGATTTCCACTGATTAAAATGAGCCAATGAACTCTCAATCTAAGATCAGCACAAACACCAAGAGGAAGCTCCCATGATTGAGAGACAGTGGAGACAGTGAACAGCTCCAAGGACTGCAGATATTAAAAGCATCAGCATAAAATGTAGAACAGCTATATAAGTTACATTTAACAAATAAAGACTGTAGTCACACAAGAAAACCAAGATGTTATTACTAATGCATAGATGAATTTGAAAAAAAACAAAAAAGAATGGAACTTGTAGAAATAAAAGTATAATTTACTGAAATTTAAAAAAATCTCAAGAGGTATAAGACATAAGGAGGAAATAATATGGCAAAAATTAAATGAAAGTGTTGAGGCAAAGAAATGATGGCTTACACTCTGCTAAGTAGAGGAGCCAGAGTTTAACCTGAGGCTGACATGTCAGATTTTGGAATCTGTGTGCTTAACCAGTTTAGATATCAACTCTCAAGAAAAATGAGCATCCATCACTGAAAGATTTCATAAGTACATGGCAGATTAATTTAAACACAGCTGCATTTAGATATAACTTGATTTAAACAAATTATACATAAATAAATATATGTAAAAAAAATCCTCAATTGATAGGTTAAGTAAATACCACTGAAGAAAGGATTAGTGAATTAAAAGATACGTCCCAACAAATTACCCAGAATGCAACACAGGAAGACAAGGATTTATGGAATATGAAAGAAATATGAAGACAGTAGGAAGAAAGAATGAGAACTAAAATATATCAAATTAGAGCCCCAGAAGAAGATAATAGAAAGAATGGAGACAAGGCAATAATGCAGGGATTCTTAAATTTTTTGTTCCACGGACCCCTTTGCCAGTCAAGTTAAAACCATGGACCCCTTACTAGGTCCACACTATACTGTGTATTATTTAATAAATATATCACATCTGCACCAACACGTCCCCCCAAGAATAATGCTTTTTAAAAATGTAAATTGAAGCTCATTGACCTCTTATTAAGAACCCCTGCAATAATGGATACAGACTCTCCAGAACTCATGAAAAACATAAATTCACAGATCTAGGAATCATGAGGTACCCCAAAGAGGGTAAATAAAAGGAAATCCAGGCCTACATTGCAGAACATGAAGAACAAAGATAAGGCATTTCAAGCAGCCAAAGAGAAAGGACAGATCGTCTTTAAAGGAATGACACAATGGCAGCAGACTTCTTAACAGCAGCAAAGGTTTGATATCTTCAAAGTGCCGAGGGAAAATAGTTGCAAATCTATAATTGTTTACCCTGTAAAGGGCCTTTCAAGACCTTTCAAGAGTGATATAAAAACATTTACATATAAACCAAAAGAGAGATATTTTTCAGTGAAAATCCTTCACTATAGGAACCTCTAAAGGGTATATTTCAGGAAGAAGGAAAGTTATTCCAGAATAATGGTGAGAGAGAGGCGCAAGGAATGGTAATTAAAAAGGTTATCTTTTATCTACTTGGGGCACTTGAGAAGAATGTGGATTATGCTGTTGGGAAGAGTGTTTTATAGCTGCCCATTATGCCTGGTTTATAGTATTATTCAAATCTTCTATTTCCTTGTTTACCTTCTGTCTAGTTATTCTATCTGTTATTGAAAGTAACAGATCTGGTATTGAAGTCTCCAACTATTATTGCTGAATTGTCTATTTCTCCCTTCAACTCTGTCAGTTTTTGTCTCATGTGCTCTGGGGCTCTGGTGCATGTATGTTTATAATTGTTATGTCTTCTTGATGGATTGACCCTTTTATCAGTATAAAATGTCCTTCTTTGTCTGTGGTCACAATTTTGTCCTAAATTCTATTTTGTCTATTAGAATAGCCAGCCCAGCTCTCTTTACATCCTTTTACTTTCAGCCTATTTGTGTCTTTGAATCCAAAGTGCATTTCTTATAGACAGCATATAGTTGGATTATGTTTTTTTTTTTTTTAATCCATTCTGCCTTTTAATTGGACTGTTTAATCCATATACATTTAATGTAGTTACCAAAAAGGTTGGATTTATGCTTGCCATTTTGCAGTGTTTTCTATATACCTTATGCCTTTTTTGTTACTCTATTTCTCCATTATTGGAACACTATTTCTTTTGTGTTAAATAGATATTTTCTAATGTAGCATTTTAATTCTCTCGTCATTTCTCTTACCATGTATTTCAGAGTTTATTTTTTCATGGAATCCCTGGGGACACAATTAACTTGTTTTTTTTTTTTTTTTTTTTTTTTAATTTTATTTATTTATTCATTTATCCCCCCCTTGCTGCCCGTGCTCGCTGGGTCAGCTAACCACGCCGTGCGGGTGGTAAACGGGAGCCCTACTGACTGAGCCACAGCCGCTTCCCACAATTAGCTCGCAGGGTCAGCCAACCACGCCGCGCGGGCGGGCCTGCCCCCACCAGGAGGCCCCGGGAACCGAACCGGGGCCTCCCATATGGTAAACGGGAGCCCCACTGACTGAGCCACAGCCGCTTCCCTCTTACTGTCTTTTATATTTACCTATATAGTTGTCCTTTGCTTTTTATGTCTTTGTGTGGATTTGAGTTACTCTCTAGTATCCCTTCATTTTAGCCTGAAGGATTCCCTTTAGTATTTCTTATAGGGAAGATCTAGTAACACATTCTCTCAGGTTTTGTTTTTCTGGGAATGTCTTAATTTCTTCTTCATTTTTGAAGGGTCGTCGTGCTTTAGCTGTCATCTCCTTCTTGTGCAGTGTCTTACCAGGTCAGCCAGAAGTGAGAGCTTAGGGCCTTCTCTGGTCTTTCCTAAGCGCTTACACAGCCCTGGCTAAATGCCTGGCCTTCTAGATTCCCAGGAATGTGTCAGGACTTTTCAAAGCCCCAAAAGAGATTTTATTCCCCAACTTCTCCTCTTAAGCTTTTTCGTTAGTTTATTGTTTGCCTCTGTTCTTATTTACCTCCTCAGACAACCACAAAGTTAATCATTTGTTTAAAACAAATGCACTTGGGAACAGGATTTTGAACTGTGCTAGCTCTGTGTCAGGTCAAATACAGACAGCCTGGCAAATGGGGTCTTCTGGGGAACCACAGACAGGTCCAATAACGGAATTCTCTGGTAATGAGGTCTTGAAAGAGCTCCGTTCCCATTCTGCTCCCTCTGGTGGTTGCCAGACTGGCTTTCCCTGGGGATGTGAGCTGTTACTTTCTAAGTCTACCACAGAACTGGAGTGTGGGGGATGCGACTAGGGCAAGTTAAGACACCGTGAAGTTCGCTGTTCTTACCAAGATTCAGCTGTTTTTCTTGAGTAAATGCTCCCCAGTTTGCTGCAAGTCTTGATTAAATTCCAGATTTCTGCAAAAGTTGGTTCACTTCTTTTTTTTGCCATTTTTTCCATCACTTTTGTGGAAAAATAATTTTTGGAGGTCCTTACTGTGCCATTTTCACTGACATCCATCTTGTATCTATCTATCTATCTAGTTAGCTAGCTAGCTAGCTAGCTATATTTTCAGGAGATACAGGGAATTGAACCCAGGATCTCATTCATGGGAAGCAGGTGCTCAACCACAGAGCTACATCTGCAACCCAGTGAAAGTTGGGGTTTTTTTTTTTAGGCGGTACCAGGGATAGAACCCAGAACCTTGTACATGGGAAGCAGGTGCTCAACCACTTGAGCTACATCCTCTCCCCTTGTATCTATTTTGAGGCAGATATTGATTAAGAGAAAATAATGGCATAATAGCACATAAAAGTTAATTTCTGATGTTAGGAAAAGACTTACAGCATTAAAATAGTTGCAATAATAGCATGTAAGTCAGGACAGTGATTGGAGTTAAAATGTTCTAAGATCCTTGTATTGTTTGACTTTGTTTAGCTTTATATTTTGTTAAGCTAAATATACATGGTAAAAGTCTCAAGGAAAACTAGTAAATAATAGAATTACAGTTATAGATTCCAAAGAAGAGGAGAGAAAAATATAGAGTGGGAAAACAAAGACAAATGAGGAAACAAATTCAATAAGTCCCAAAATGTTGAGAAGAGGAAAAAGAATGGCATATTAAATGTAAGCATTAAGATCAGGAAGGGGGAGTGGATGTAGTTCAAGTGATTGAGTGCCTGCTTCCCATATACGAGGTCTCATGTTCATTCCTCGGTAACTCCTAAAAACAAATGAAAAAATTAACTCTCTTTGGGGAGCAGATGTAACTCAGTGGTTGAGTACCTGCTTCCCATGTATGAGGTCCCGGGTTCAATCCCTGGTACCTCCTGAAAACACACACACAACTAGTAAAATAAAAAATGTTAAAAAAAATGATCACAGAAAGAAGCCCAAATGTACATAAGGTAGCAAGATACCCCGAGCAAGAACCAGCAGAAGCAAGAGAAGTAAGAAACAAATCTATAATACCAAGTCTACAAAGACTGAAATTAGCAGATGCAGATTTAGCTCATTGAATACAACTGAAGAGAGAATTTGTTCAGAAGAAATTATCCAGAATCCAGCACAGAGAGGTAAAAAGATGGACAATATGGGAGGGAGGTTGAGAGACATGCGAGATATATTGAGAAGGTTTATTATATGTCTAATAAGAGTTTCAGAGGGAGAGCAGAAAATGAATGGGGCAGTGGTAATGTGTGACAATACCTGGGAATTTTCCAGAATCAAAGAAAGAACCAATCCACAGATTCAAGAATGCTTTAGAGTCTCAAATAGGATGAATGAGAAATCTACACCTATGCAGAGTATTGAGAAACTTCAGAATATAAAAAGACATTCAGGAAGAAAAAAAAAAGACATTAATTTCAAAGGAGCCACAGTTAGACTGACAGCTGTCTTTTCAAAAGAAACATTGGAAGTCAGGAGATAGTGAGATTATAACCTCACTGTACTGAAAGATAAGACTGTAAGTTTAGAATTTGATACCCATTGAAAATATCATTCAAGATTAGGAGAGAAGAATAAAGGCATTTTTTTTTTAACCAAAGAAATGCAGAGGTAGCCTCCAGTAGATTTTCACTAATGGAAATTCTAAATCATTGTTTCTCAAACTAAATGTCACAGGGACCAACTTTAAAATTTCTAATCTGTTACTAAGTGATATTTTTCCAAGGCTTTTGTTTGTGTGCCTGGACACTGGAATTGAACAGCATCTGACAATGTTGTTTCTAAATGCTTTACTCTCATTTTTTAACTTATCACATCAGAGATGGTGACAGACAATCCTTGGACTTGCACCAAGTCATGACACTAGTCTCTGCAGATTAAAAAAAGTATTTGATAAAATTCAACATTCATTCATGTTCCTTAGCAAACCAGGAATAAATTGGAATTTCCCAAATCTGGTAAAAGGTGACTAAAAACACCTATAGCAAGCATCATATATATATATATTTTTTTTCACTCTCTATAACAGAGGATCATTTTATTGAGAGAAGAACAAGAACATATTATATTTGAAACTGAGAAAAAGTTCAATTTCTTAGAGGTTATTATTTTAATAACTAAAAATGAATTAAAAGCTAAAATAATACTTTTAAATTTCAGATGAGAGTTTCAAAGAATAGGGGGAGGAGAAGCTTCTAGTGACACTTTAACTTTCCTTCCTGCCCTATTAAAAAGCAATTTATAACATTCTATTTTGTTGAAAATATGTGAGTTGAAAATTAATCTGCAGCCTGCCATTATAAAAGAGACAAAGCAATTCTAGTTGCAACACCCAGATTCTAACCAGCATTAATGGAAGCCTTAGGACAAGCTGTAAACAATGTTCCTTGACTCTAAAAGGGAAAAAGAAAAATGCAGAGTAGGTAGAATTGATTTCCTTGTTTTTTTCTTTTCTTTTCTTTTTTGGTCCCAGCAGAATTTTTTCAGTGAACTTTGAATGCTTTCAGGATATCTGAAGTAGAGAACTTGAGTTTAATCCTTCTTGCCTTGTGGTTAGAATTTGGATTTTTCTCTCCTTCTGTTCTTTTCCTGAACTTGAGCCACCGTCTCCGTAGTATCGTAGCCGAGACGCGGTGCCTTGGGCGATGGACCCATTTACAGAGGTGAGAATGCTTGCCGGCACAGCCGGCCATGACCGCTCTCGGCCCCCACCCTCAGCAAGCATCATATTTGATAGTGAAACTTGAAAAAATATTCTCTTTAAAATCAGTACCTGTATAAAGATGTCCGCTATTGCATCTTCTATTTAATGTTGGACTGGAGGTCCTATCCAGTGCAGGAAGGCAAGGAAAAGAAAGATAAAGATTGAAGAGGAAGAAATGCAACTATTATTGTGTATATAGAAGACCCAAAAGAATCTAGGTAACTTATAATTAACAAGTTATTTTAACAATGTGGCTGGAGAGAAAATTAATATGCAAAGTCAATTCTATTCCTCTGTATCAGCAGTAACTATTAGAAAATAAAATAAAGGATAGAGTTATAATAGCCAGAAGAAGTACTTAGGAATAAATCCAACAAAGATGTGCAAGAAGTCTATGGAATAAATTGTAAAATTTTACTGGGAGACATTAAAGAACTAAATAAATGTAGAGATATACTACATTCATGGATTGAAAGACTTACCATTGTAAACCTCAGTTCTCCCAAATTGACTTTTAGCTTCAGTGTAGTCCCAATCAAAATACTAAGTTTTTCTTTTTGATTGGGTGGAATTGATAAACAGATAAGGTTTATGTGGAAGTGCAAAGATCAAGAACGACTAAGAGTTACTTAAAAGAAGAATGAATACATTTGATGACATTAAAGTTAATAACTACTGTCCATCAAAAGAAACCATATCAAAGAAAAGAAAAGACACCAAAAAGAGTGTGCAAGATAAGTCGAGTGGAAGAAGTTATTTGCCGTACATACAGCTGACAAAAGACTAGTAGGGAGATCATTAGGAATTCCTGCGAATCATTCGTCAGCCCATTTAAAACAATCGTCAAAAAACTTGAAGCTGGCACTTCATAAGGTAGGAAATTCAAATGTCCAATAAACACAGGAAATAGTGGCCAACCTCATTAGTAATCAGAGAAAGGAAAATTAAAACCACGAATACCAATATGCACTCACCAGATTTTCACAAGGTGGTGTTGAAAATGGGGAGAGAGGAGCAGTGGGAACTCCTAAGAACCTCTGGAGGAGGTATACACTGCCGTACATATTCTGTAAACAGTGTGTCCTCATTATGTATTAAATTTGAAGAAGGACATCCCCTGTGGGCACATCTACTTGGCATGATGATCGGCAGTCGTTTGGGGGTCAACCTGACATTCACATTCACAGGATCCAATAGGCTATAACTTGGTACCAGGTTCACTTTGTAGCAGAACTCTGGGAACTCTAGCCTCCATGAGGAGCATCTCCGGTTGGAAGGGATGACGCCATGTGGGTGGGCACTGCTCACTCTGGCCTCGGGGAGTTTCACACCCAACACGAGGCACATCTTGTAACAAATCATAAGTGTGGCTTCTACAAGGAACACACTCAGTTATAAGAAACACCGCGCATGGAAACTGAGGCCTATGCTTTATTCAGTCTTGATCCCATAGGCCATGAATCCACTCATAATCCTTTCAGTCTGGGTGAAGTTCACAATCGGGGTCATTTTTATAGTAAGCATTGTTGCCTGGAAACACAGCTGGCATTCTAATTCCATATTTATCTTAACCCAGTGTGTTTCCAAGGAAACGGTGTTGAAAGAAAGTAAGCCCTACAGAAAACAACAAAACGGTTGTTAACCCTTCTTCCTGCCCAGCAATCCCATTTCTGGGTATGTACCCTGGAACCAGGATGTACAGTAAAAGAATGTTTCTAGAAGCATTATCCATATTGGCTAGCCCCAAACTGGAAACAACCCAATGTCTATCAATATTTGAACGGATAAATGTGGGATATTTGTGTAATGAAATAGCACTCAACAATGGAAAAGAATGAATTACGACTCCACACAGATGAATCTCACAAGCATTTGAGTGAAGAAAGCAAGACATGAAATATACATGCAGTGTTATTTCATTTACATAAAATTAAAAAACAGGCCAAACGGAACTTTTGTTAAGGAGGTATATACAGAGGTGATAAAAACTATAAAGAAGAGTAAGGAAATGAACTCCACTAAAGGCAGTGTGAAAGGCAGAATAATGGCCTTCCAAAGACTGTTGTCCTAATTGGGACCTGTGAATATGTGACCTTACCTGGCAAAAGAAGCTTTTCTGATGTGATCAAGTTAAGGAGCTTGAGACTGAGGATATGATCCTGGATCCGATGTAATCACAAGGGTTCTTAGAACAGGGAGGCAGGAGGGTCAGAGTGGGAAGGGGATGAGGCGGCAGAGCCGAGGTCAGAGTGATGGGGGCCCAGGAGCCAAGGAGTGTAAGCAGTGTCAAAACGTTCTCTAGGTGAAAGAAGCCATGCCCCTCTCTCCAAAGAGGAGTGCATACTTTGTGATCCCATTAGAATAAAACAGTGGAAAATGCAAATTAATCTAGAGTGATGGAAAGCAGGTCAGTGGGTACCAGGGGAGCGGGTGCTGCAGGAAAGGAGGGGGAGGAATTACAAAGGGTATGAGGAAGTTTTTGGGGGTGACGGATCTGTTCACTTTCTTGATTATATCAAAACGTATCAAACTATTTACTTTAAATATATGCAGTTTAATGTATGCCATTTATACCTCAATACAACTGGTTTAAAAATTCCTGTCTCATACCCTATGAAAGCATAAATTCTGGTTGGATTAGGGACTTACATGTGAAAAGCAAAATATCAATAATTTGAAATATTGGAAGAGGGTATTATCTAATGTTGGAGTAGGGAAGACTTTCTTGAACTAGTGGGTCCCAAACTTTCTTTGTTCCTGGCACCCTTAGTTTCTTAGAAGTATTTAGGCCAAAATAAAAATCTTGCAGTCAGAGGTATGCCAGTAAACCAGATCTTGGGGAAAAAAAGCCCTGATTTGTAGGGAGTATATAAATACTCCACCTTGGCTGTGGTACACCCTGAGGTGACCCCCTCCCCGCAACGAGTCCTGTCCTTCCCTTGAGCGAGCAGAGCTGTGACTGCTTCTAACCAATAGAATGTGGCCAAGGTGAGGGGACGTTGTTGGATTGTAACTCCTGACCCTGAGCTCAAGCTGTGCTCCTTTCTGGCCCTCCCCCCCACCGCCAACCACCCAACACTCTCTCCCCCAAACCATAAGACAATTCCCAGAACAAAGGTTCCCAGAACCTTACTCCCTACCCTGGAAACAGCAAGCCTGGTAATTTTCTACCCCATATCTTTGAAACACAGCTTCGCACCCCTCTCCAACCCCGCCCAGCTCCCCCAGTTTAAAGGGACCTTCCCAGCACAGTCAAAGGGCCTGAAGTCTCACCTCAGCCCCCACCATGCTGGTGATCTAATGAAACTCTCCATTTGAACCTTTGGTCTGTCTCTAAGCCTCATTGGACTGGCACCTGACAGACTCCCTTGGGCAGGTGGTGTTACCTAGAACTCCTGCTACCTGGACACTGCCGCTCTCCTTCTGACCTTGAAGAAGCAAGCTGCCGTGTTGGGGACAGGTGGGAGCTGCGAGGGGCCCTGAGGGAAGAGGGGCTGGAGCCTCGATGAGCTGGCAGCCCCGGCTGACACCTTGACTGCATCTTTGTGAGAACTTGAGCAGAGGACCCAGCTGGGCTCTGCCCAGACAACTGAGCCATGGAAACTGGGAGATAATAAGAAACAGGTGTTGTTTTAAGCCACTAAGTTTGTGGTGATTTATTATGCAGTGACAGGAAACTCATACAATGGCCAATTTCAAGGCTCTGACAATTAAGTGGCTCACAAAATTCCTGAAAATATAACAACTCTCCTGAGCTGTCTGAGGTAGCCCCAGCCCAGCACTCCTGGTGGTTCTCTTTATTAAAAAGTTTGGTCCAAACAACTTAAGAAGAGTTTAGATCCTAATGATTTAGAAATCAGTTGTAAAAAGATTATATGGGGAAACAGATGCGGCTCAAGCGATTGGGCTCCCATCTACCATATAGGAGGTCCAGGGTTCGATTCCTGGGGCCTCCTGGTGAAAGACAAGCTGGCCTGCACGGCGAGCTGGCCCATGCAGAGTGCTGGCCTGCACAGGAGTGCTGGCCCGCACAGGAGTGCTGGCCCGTGCAGAGAGCTGGCGCAGCAAGATGATACAACAAAAAGAGACACAGAGGAGAGACAATAAGAGATGCAGCAGACCAGGAAGCTGAGGTATCGAACGCCTCTCTTCCACTCTGGAAGGTCCTAGAATTGGTTCCTGGTGCCACCTAAAGGGAAAAACAGACAAGTAAAAAAGAACAACAAGCAGGCAACAAGCCAAAACAACTAGCAAACAGATGGGGGAGCCGTTGGGGGAGGGGGGTGGAATTTTAAAAAAGTGCTTTAAAAAAAGTATAAAGACTATATGTAAATTGGAAAAAAAAGTATTTCATTTGTGAAAACCATAATTACCAATTGGATTGGCCATGCCTCTCTCATGTTGCGTTCCACGTAGATTTTCGAGCAGTACTTGCCTTTTTTTCTTTAATTGAAGATTTCATTGGGATGATTGTAGAAGCAAATGCAGTGGTAAGAAATAATACAGAGACAGGCATTGTGAACGTTGCTTAGTTTGCCCCAGTGGTATCATTTTGGAGTATTTGTTGTTTTTATCACAGAAACAGTTTTAAGGTAGGACAGCATTGAAAGGTAAGTAGCGCCATCTACTGTTCAGCCTGTGAACTACCTTGAGCTATTTGGTTTGTGTGGAAACACTAGCACCCTGTTTCCCTCAACATTTAAAATATTCCAATTGTGTTTGCTGCAGTGCCCTGGAGTCCCTTGGTGCGTAGCTTGGGAACACGGTCTTAAGCAGCAATTCATTTATTCACTCAGTCCACATCGTTTTAGATGTTCACAGCAGTGAACAAAACAGACAAAACTCTGCCCTCTTGGAGCTTCCAGTTTAGCTGGGGAGATGGGATATACAGTAAATGAGTAAAGATGAATATGGAACTGAGAAGGACAGATTGGAAGCTGGTTTCAGGCCTAACCAGACCCAGGGGTTCTAATGGCTTCAAGGCTCAACCTGGCCATCTCCCAATCTCTTGTCTTCCCTCCTGGCTGCTGGCCTCCTTCTCCCAGGAACACCACATGATAGGCACCCTGACAGTGTCAGTCCCAGAGTCCCATTCTTCCAGCTCATGTGAGTCCCCCAAAATACTGGGAAAGGATTCCGGGTGGCCATTTCGGGCCATGTGGCTGGCAGGGCGGGGTGTTAGGGTCGGAAGGCCCGGCAGAACCCCTGTAGGCAGGAGGCTAGAAGAGGTGAGGGGAGCCTAGAACAGCAAACGTCAGCCGCGCTTGGTCAGTCGCCCTCCCTCCCACTCCATCCCACAGCCGCTCAGTCGCCCTCACGTTCCGCCCACAGACTGGCAGCAGCCTCTCTTCCAGATCCAGGAGTGGGAGATGAAGATCTTTGTCCATCGCAAGGATGGCAGGGCCCCGGGATTCATCCTGGATCAGAAGGTCAAGATCCGGCGAAGGATCAAGATCCTGGAAGACCAGTTGGACAGGGTGAGGGTCAGCCCTTGGGTCTCCCCAAACCTGAACTCTGGGGGTCAGGCACAGACCTTAGCACAGGGGCCAGGTTCTGGAAAAGGTGGACCAGATTTTTGGGTGTGGGCAGGCCTGAACCGCTGGGCTGCCTGAGGGAGGTCAGGAGACAGGATCCCAGGGGGCCAGAGGGAGGGCGTTACTATCAAGGTCCCCAAAGAGGGAACGGGCCCCATCTCTGACCAGTACCCCCTGCTCTGCTGAGCGTGGAGGCGGAAGCAGGCCAACCCTCAGACAGGCTCATGTATGGGTCCTGCCCAGGTCATCTGTCGCTTTGACATCCATCTGGTACGGAATGCGGCCCTGCGGGAGGAGCTGGACCTCCTGCGGATCGAGAGGAACCGCTACCTGAACGTGGACCACAAGCTGCATAAGGTCAGCTGGCTGAAACCAGGCCCCAGAGGCCCCCCTAGGACCTGCCACCAGCCTATCACTCTTCTCCAGTCCTCAGCCTTCAAGTACAGAATTGACCAGAGCTATAGGTTTGCTTTACTCCAGGGGGAGTGGAAACCTGGAAAATATTCCAGGACTCTTCTAACAAAGAAAGCAGCCTGACTTATGTTAGCAGAAAGCAGAGATGGAGTTTTGAAGATTATGACCCAGAGTAACCAATTAGCAAGCACGACCGTTTACAGTCCATGGTAACCTCAGTAACCTCTGAAGTCCTTTGAAGAATTCCTCTTTCTTCCTTCCACCTCTATTTCCAGGACATTTTCAGCACCCCAAACAGAAACTTGTACCCATTAAGTACCAACTGCCCCTTCCTCCCTCCGCCAGCCCCTGGTAACCCCTGTTCTGCTTTCAGACTCTTAGGAATTTTCTTATTCTAAGTAATATACAAGAAGTCATACAATATTTGTCCTTCTGTGTCTGCCTTATTTCACTCAGCATGATGGCTTCAAGGTCCATGCATGTTGTAGCAGGTATCAGCACTTTGTTTCTTTTCATGGCTGAATGATACTCATTGTATGGATATACCACCTTTTGTTTACCCATTCTTCTCTTTATTTCATTTTTAACATTTATTTTGAAAAAATTTCAAGCTTTCAGAAAAGGCACAAGAATAGTCCGCAGAAGTCCTGTATACCTTTCATCAAGATTCACCATGGGGTTGGATGTGGCTCAACTGGTTGGGCGTCCGTCTCCCATATGGAGGGACCCGGGTTCGATCCCCAGGACCTCCCGGTAAAAAAAAAAAAAAAAAAAAGATTCACCAGTTATGGAGGAGCAGGGGTAGCTCAGTGGTTGAGTGCCTGCTTCCCACATACAAGGTTCTGGGTTTAATCCCTGGTACCTCCTTTAAAAACAGAGGAAAACATTCACCAGTTATTGATTATTTGCCACATTTCCTTCCCCCTCTCTTTCCTATTTCCCCTTCCTTCCTGTGTGTCTATGTGTGTATATAATTATTATTTTTGCTGACAATAATTTATTATGATGATTGCTGAACGATTTGATAGTAAAGTGTAGACAGGTTCATAAGTACTTCAGTGTCTCTTTCCTAAGAACAAGACCATTTTCTTACGTGGACACAGTCCAGGTATCTAAGTCAGGAACTTTAATATTGTTGCAATTCTAAACTGTCCCTATTTAAATTTCACTGCCTGTCCAAATTGTGTCCTTCATAGAAGTTTGCTTTTCCTGCCCCAGGTTCTAGCCTAGGAGCCCACGTTGCCTTAGGTTGTCCCAGCTCTTTAGCTTCCATTCACCTGGAATAGCCCCTCAGCCTTTCTTGTCTTCATGACTTTACCTTTTTTGAAGAGTCCAGGTGTTATTTTTGTAGAGTGTCCCTAGATTGAGTTTATCTGCTGTTCCTTCATGATTTGATTCGGGTTCTGCATTTTTGGTGGCACACCACAAAGGCAGATTGTGTCCTTCATGTGTACATTGATGTCCATTTGTCCCATAACTAGTCATGCTAACTTTGGTCACTTGTATAGCCAGGTTTTTTTCTCTGTAAAGCTACCACTTTCCCTTTGTAATGCAACAAATAAGGGGAATATCCTGTTGCCCATCACAATTCACTCAATCCTTTTAGCATCCATTAATGATTCTTGCCTGAATGATTATTACTGTAATGGCTGCAAAATGGTGATTTTCTCTTTACAATTTCTTCTCCATTTATAAGATGGCATTTACCTAAGGAAGAGCTGCTTCTTCTCCCCTATATATTTATGTATTCATGATGTCACTCATGTTGTTTTACTTTAGTCTATAGGTTATAATCCATAACCATCATTATTTATTTTGATATTAAATTGTCCCACGTTGGGAAGCGGCTGTGGCTCAATCAGTAGGGCTCCCGTTTACCATATGGGAGGCCCCGGGTTCGGTTCCCGGGGCCTCCTGGTGAAGGCAAGCCCGCCCGCATGGCGTGGTTGGCTGACCCAGCGAGCGCAAGCAGCAAGGGGGGGATAAATGAATAAATAAATAAAATCTTTAAAAAAAAAAAAAATTGTCCCATGTTTGGCAAGCAGGAGCTCCTTGAAGCTGGTGCTAGAGCCTGTTGACATGCCCTCATTTTTTGGAGCACTTGGTTACTTTCTGGCACAAAAACATAGTCATCTTGTACTTGTTCTGCCCCAACCGTGGCATTAGCTATTTTTCCAAGGAATCCTGGTTCTTTCTAGTGGAGAATAGGTATTTAGAAACCAAGATGTAGGCACTGAGTGTCCTCATTGCTAGTGGGATGTTACTACTTTGAGGTCTGTCAATGGACGGAGCTAGGAAACATATATATTTGAAATCCCAAGTTCATGTTGCTTCCTCTAATTCCAATCCAGTATCACTGGGTTTTTCCTGAACATTCCCAATTCCATATTCATATCTATCTTCTCCCATTGTGAAACCCTTGGTTCCCAACAGCATCAATATACTTACTCATTTGCTCAATCCTATAATACCCACAAATAGTTTCTGTATTGCTACAGCTGTACTCCCTCTCCCCCAAACCTAATAAATAGAGTCCAAGATTTGTTTGCAGTTTGTTTTGTCTTCTGAGAGTATGGGCAACTATAGCTAGATCTCATCTTTTTCTTTTAAAACTCGTGTAGTCAGAAGTTACTTGGATTAGTTTTCTTTTTTCTTTGGTCTTCACTGTGGTTATGTTCTTCATTTGAAATACTAGGTTGATATACTTCTGTTTGTATACAATTTTTGTTTTCTCTCCTATCTTTGTTCACTTAATTTTATGAATATGTAAAACATTAACAAAGTTCCCAAATCATAGTTCCCCAAACTATGCCAAAAGGCATACCCAGAAAAGCATCAGTTACTCTCCTCCATCTCTTTTCCCCTGTTCCCACCCAGGCTGTGTAGACAACCATTTCATTAGTTTCTGATATCCGTCCTGAGTGTTTTTTTGGCAAAAATTAGCATGTTTGTGAGGGGTGAAGGACAAGTTGGAAAGTATAGACTGACCCAGGGACTCTAAAGGGATTCTAATTTTTTCCCTCTAATTTCTCCTGAAAGAACCCTTTTTATTTAGAAATTTCCAAAGAATTAGAATACAGAACAACATGGTCACAATTACAAAATTCACACAAATCCCGGAAGCCATGGAGAAAGTTAGGACTCGGGAAGATTCTCAGGGGTTACTCGTTTTGCTGGAATGAGCTCCTGGGCCAGCTTTCCAGCTCAGCATTTGGCTTTCCTCTTTTATTTCACACCTCTTTAAAATCCCCTTCCCGGAGCTGCTAGTTAGGAGGGTCCACATCTTGCAGGCACAGGAATCCCATTTCTTACTGGGAAAGTAGTGACGACGACGTTGTAAGGAATGACGTTTGTTTTGTTGTCTTCCTGGGCAGGAGATTCAGCACGTGCGCCAGGAGGTCAGTGCCCTCATCATCTCCTCCACTGCCGCCTACACCATCAGGTAGGGCCCCAGGGGGGACAGCCCCAGGAGGCAGCGCTTAGCTGACTCAGCATGCACCTTTTCATCAACCCAAGAAGAGGCGGCCAGAACTTATTTATTTATTTTTCCATCAAGCACCTCTTTCCTCCCGCCCCCACCAATGTCCCCGCTCCACGGCCAGGTCCCACTCCTTGCACCGAGTGATTGACCAGGATGGAGATTCCTTCCCTTCCCACACTCCTAGGACACAAGCAGGCTGGTCCACAGGCCGGCTCTGCAGATACCTCCTGGTCTCTGCTTCCCCCCTTGCAAGGGGACCCACCGTTCTTTCTTATACCTAGCTTTTCCATTTTCATTTGGGGCACTGAGGAGCCAGACTTCCTCTAGTCTAGGGGACCATGAGCTTTTTCTATAAGGGGCCAGATAGTAACTATTTTCAGATTTGTGGGCCACGTGGTTCCTGTCTCCCCTAAATTCTGCTGTTGTAGTGCAAAAGCAGCTACAGACAATATGTAACTGAAAGGGCATGACTGGTTCCAATAACATTTTATTTATGGGGGAGCGGATGTAGCTGGAGTGTGTGAGCACTTGCTTCCCATGTACAAGGTCCCAGGTTCCATCCCTGATGCCTCACAAAACAAAACACCCAACCAACCAAACAAACAACCTTTATTTATGGCCACTGTAATTTGAATTTCATATAATTTTCACACATCACAAAATATTATTCTTCTTTTGATTTCCCCCCGTTTTAGTTTACTGGGCTGCTCAAGCAAGCACCGGGAAATGGGTAGGGTTAAACAATGGGAATTTATTTGCTCACAGTTTTGAGGCTAAAAGAAAGCCAAAATTAAGGTGGCATCAAGGCAATGCTTTCTTCCCAAAGGCTGGCATTTGGGGCTGGCTTTCTGTGATCCGTGGTTCTTGGCTGGTCACATGCCAAGACATATGGAGGTGCCTTTTGGTCTTCCACTTGTCTTCCGGGTTCTGTTGATGTTCAGCTCTGGCTGTTCCCTCCGAGGCTTTCTCTACCTCTATGTAAACTTCATTCCACTTATAAAGGATGCCAGAAATAGGATTAAGATCCATCCTGATTGAGGTGGGTCACACCTTAATTGAAGTAACTACATCAGAAGGTCTTACAATGGGTTCACAACCACAATAATGGATTAGATTTAAAAATATCTTTTTCTGGGGTTCAAACTACCACCATTAAAAAATATAAAACCATTTTTAGCTCATAGGCTTTAAAAAAACAGGCAGTCAGCTGGATTTGTCCTGCAGAAATAGTTTGCTGATCCCTGTTCTGGTCTATTCTTTTTTTTTTTTTTTTTTTTTTTCCCTTTTTTAACAAATCAATTTTATTGAAACATATTAATAAAGCATAAATCCATCCAAAGTGTACAATCAATGGTATTCAGTATAATCACATAGTTGAGCATTATTCACTGCAGTCATTTTTAGAGCATTTTCATTATTCCAGTAATAATATAATAATAATCAACAAAAACCGACCAACCAAACAAGTCTATTCTTTAATAGACTCTCTAACAGACTCCTGCTATATAAAACCCAAGGTAAATAAATTTGGATTATAACTGGGTTGGTGATTGGCTCCCTTCTTCTGCTCAGCTACTGCTGCCAAAAGGGAATGTACTTAAGTGCTTACCTTTTGTTTTGTGTGTGTGTGGGTCTAGGAAGTGATGGCCCCTTGATCATCTGGGATGTTCTCAGATGTATAGTATAATATTCACTCTCTTTTTTTTTTTTTTTTTTTTGTAGTCCATAAAGATATTTAATGATACTTTTAAAATCCATTTTTCAATGTGAACTTTTGAAAAGTATTTTTTTTAGTTTCAATATACCAAATTTGCCTATGAGAGAATATCATCCTTTTCTCTTTTTATATCTGGTTTTCACCACCAAACCCCACATTCATGCATTTTTTTTTATATATGCATATATGTGTATTTGCTTACAAAAATGTTATTTATATATATATATATATATATACATACATATATTTTAAGAGGTGCTTAGATTACCCAAAATATTACACGGAACCCACTGGGATTCCCATGTTGCCCACCTCCCACACCTCCCACCACATCCACACAAACATCTCCCACAAGTGTGGCCCACCACCCTCAATGAACTTACACATCCTGGAGCCTTGCCACCAACCATAGACCACAGTTCACATCGTAGACCACACTCTCTCGCACTCAGTTCTGAGTGGTGTGTGCTGATTTAAAATGGCCTACATCCGTTGCCACAACGGTACTCAGGACAACCTCTAACTCCCAAAGAAGCCCCTGTATTTCAACTGCTCATCCCCTCCCTACCCCAAAAGTGTCAAGTGGCCACTGGCTCCACCTCATTGTTATAATTTCTTGCATTGCTAGAATCACCATATGTAATATTCACTCTCTTTAATTTTGGCCACACACTATTTATTTTCATTAATGTCTCAAAAATTTGGCTCCCGTTTTGTGGGGATGAATTTTTTTTGGCCCCACCTATCACACATTAGGGCACGTTTTTACTGTCTTACAAAGTTGTGAGCATGCAAATATTTTTATGGTGTAGGCCAAGATGTGGACTGAAGTGAATTGCATATCTTTGTTTCTCTTCTTGTCATCACCTAAGAAAATCATCTCTTAGGAATAGAACAATCCAAACCTTGTGACACCATGGTCTCCTGGTGTCAGTTTATAAAGCCCATCTGTTCCCAGATGAACAAAGTACTTTTCTATGGCTGGGGGACAAGGATGTTCCTAGGATCACCTGTGTCACTCTAGGATCCTTAGCAACCATCCTCCTTGGGCATCAGTTGTCTGGAAAATGTGAAGAAGACTTTGGATGCAAATAGTTGGAAATTCTTTCCAACTTAGATTAAATCCCTGCCCCTCTCTTAGGACCTCTTGTGATTCCTCCAGTATGTCTTTCTTCACCTAAGTCTGATTAAGACTACCTCTTTCTACCTCAGAATAATCCCTCAGTTATTAGGGCAAGGAATGCCCAGACCTAGAAATAAGCCCACATGAAGGAAATAGGAGTGATATAGGCCAAATGAGGGGGAAGGGTAGATTAGGAAAACTCTTTCAAATACAAATGACAGAAATCCAGCTGAAACCAGCTTAATATAGAAGGGGCATTTAGCAGGTTCGCTTAACTGAGAAGGCCAAGGGCTGAGGTGGCTTCAGAAAGGGCTGGCTCCAAAGGCTTTCATACCACGTCCCTAGGACTGGGTCTTTTTCCTTCTCTTAATTCTGCTTCCTTCTGAGATGGCTTCATCTCAGGGAAGCACCCTCCATATGATGATTCCTTGCATATTTGAACTTACATCATCCTTATAACTAGCAATCTCAGCAGAAAGGGTGCTTCTCTTCCTGATAATTCCAATGAAGAACACTGATTGGTCAAGCCTGGGTCCCATGCCCATCTTGCCCTTAGAACTGGCAGCTCCACCTGAACTACATGGGTTAAAGGTGGGAGATGGGTAGTTCCCCCAAAGAAGATCAGGGTGCTATTACCCTGGGAAGGAGGAAAGGATGCTGGATTGCTGCTGAAACAAATTATCACAAATTTAGTGGCTTAAAACAACACAAATTCATTATCTTACAGTTCTGGAGGTCAAAAATCTGAAATGGGTCTTAACTGGGTTAAAATCAAGGTGTTGGCAGGGCTGCATTCCTTTCTGGAGGCTCTTGGGGAGCATCCATCTGTTCCCTCACCTTTTCTACCTTCTAGAGGCCGCCTGCATTCCCTGATTTGTGGCCCCTTCCTCCATCTTCTTTCCTCTTTGACCTCTTCTTTACTTCTTCTCTCCCTGGCTCCTATCCTCCTGTCTCCCAAAGATAAGGACCCTTGTGGTTACTTTGAGTCCACCTGGGTAAGAGGCTACTCTTCTTATCCTACAGTCAGCTGCTCAGCTACAACCTTAACTCCTCTTTGCCTAACATAGTCACAGGTTCCAGGGGTGAGAAGGTGGTCATCTTTTGGTGGTGGGTACCATTCCCCTGACCACATTAGGCAGAATCAACAGAAGCCTTCCACCAGGGCAGAGCTCTCCCTGTAGGGTCTGTTGGTGACTGCCAACGACAGACCTGGCTGGACCCTCAATCTGTCCCTTCCTAATGGCGTGACCTTGGATATGTGGACGCACCTCTTTCATTCCAGTCCATCGATGACATCTAGCATATAGGGAAGTACAGAGAATGAAGTGAGATGATGGCTGGATGGAGTGCACAAAGCTAGGGCCCTGGAACCTAGGAAGCACCCAGTGAACAAGGGTAATTAAACTGTTATTCATAAGTATTGGTTGAAATGGACAGAGATTCTCTTAGGCCACCTTGAGATAACGAGGCCTGGTGTATGAATTGAGAAGCTGAAGCTGCTCTAGGAGCTGGCTTCCCTCTTTGTCTCTGGAGTTCTTCTGGGCTCCATGAGCTCTCTCTTACTCCATCTCAGCTTCTTTTCTGAGCTTCAGCTCTGTTCTTCTCTTGCTCCAAATGGTTGCTTCACGTTCTATTCAGTGTCTTGCTTCTTCCTCGTGACTTCTGCTTACTCAGAGTTTGCCAAGAACCCTCCTGACTCTAGCTCCACCTCTGGTTTCCATTCACTTACAATTTCTGCCTCATCCGAACTTGTGTCTGCCAGGACCCCATCAGAGGCCTGTACCTCTGGCTTCTGCTCATGTATAGCTTCTGTGTTTTCATAACTTGGCCTTCCCATGGCTTCTTCAAATTCCAAAAGAGGGACTCTGATCACTTTAGCTCATCTTTTCAGCCTGTGCATTGTCAGGAACTCGCTCCCCCATCTCACCTCCACCAACCTCCCCCAGTGAACTGTGATGGACAGCCTGGCCTCAGCTAGAAGGGCAGGGCAGGCATGGTGAGCAACCCTTCCTGGCAGACCAGCCGGTGCCTCCGGACTTCCTTGCCAAGTGACCTGGGGCAGGTTGCTTTCCCCCACCCTGAGTCTCAGTTTCCTGCACTGTGACATGGCAGTAATCACTGTCTTGACCTCATGGTGCCACACGGGGATTCGTGAGATGCTGTTGTAAAGCACTCCTGCCCCCTGGCTCCCAGAAAGTTGGCTCCCCTCTTCCCTGACCTTCAGGGGTCTCAAACCAGGCATGGAGCCCAAGGCTCAGAGGGAACTGTGTCGTGACTCCCTGAGGGGCTGCCTCCAGAGGCTGGGGGAGGAGACGCTGCGTTGCGGGCTGGGGATGGTGGCTGTCAGGGGAGGCTTCCCACAAAGGGCTGAACGTAGTAAGCCTTAAGGGAGTTTTTTTTTTTTTTTTTTTTAAGATTTTATTTATTTATTCATTTATCCATCCCCCCATTGCTGCTTGTGCTCGCTGGGTCAGCTAACCACGCTGTGCGGGCGGGCTTGCTTTCACCAGGAGGCCCCGGGTTCGGTTCCCGGGGCTTCCCATATGGTAAACGGGAGCCCTACTGATTGAGCCACAGCCGCTTCCCCTTAAGGGAGTTTGAATAGAGGAAAGTGAGGCCGGCAAAGGTGAGGCGGCGGGAACTGGAATGGAACGTGGCAGGGACCCCGACGAGACCGGCCTGCTGTATCTGCCAACCTCTGACACAGGACCCTGTGACCTGGGAAGCAGGCTCAGAGCACTCTGAATTGACAGGTGGCTGCAATGCGTTCCCAAGGTTAAAGGCTCCCTTTTCAGCTGAGCAGGCCCGCTGAGTGGTTTGGCTTCTAGGGTGTTCCTGGTCCCCAAACGGTGTGAGCTCACGAGGTGGTGATGTCATCCACCTGTCCAGTTAGAGGCCCTGAATGGGGCTGGCCCCAGCCCCCCACACCCCCAGGGTGCGATTACCTCATCACCTGGGAATAACTTTGGGGTTCTGGGGATAATTTCTCACTGCACCATCACCTCCATCTTGCCACCAGTTCCACGGGCCACATTAAAATACCTAGTACTCCTAGATGGTCTCCTATGGGACCCAGCACCCGCCCGGACTTCATCCGTATCCCTGTTCTGACAGAGCTCTAGGAACCTAGAAAGTTGCCTGCTTTGTGTGACCTCAGGATGACTGCAGTGGCCCTGGGCTGACCCCAAATCCACTTCTTTCTCCCTCACCCCGAGTTGATCTCCCCGCAGGGAGGAAGCGAAGACCAAGATGGGCCTGCTACGGGAGAGGGCGGAGAAGGAGGTGGCCCAGAATGAGACTGAGCTGCAGACCTTGCAGCGGCACATGGCGCACCTAGATCACCTGCACGGCTTCCTCAAGCTCAAGAACAACGAGCGGCACACGGACCCCGCCGTCGTGGTGAAGCAGGAGCAGCGGGGTGAGGCCCTGGCCAAGGCTGCCAGCGCAGGCCCTGGGGGCGGTGGGGCTCCCGGAGGGGCGGGGTCCCCGGAGGGGGCGGGGCCCTCGTTTGGGGCCTTCGCAGAGGCGCTTCGGAGGCCTTGCGCCCACCTGCCTCCCGGCGCCCTCTGCCCCCAGCCCGCGAGGTGGCCGAAGGCCTCCGGAAGACTTCCCAGGAGAAGCTGGTGCTGCGATACGAGGACACTCTCAAGAAGCTGTCCCAGCTGACCGGGGAGAGCGACCCCGACACGCTGGTCCAGAAGTACTTGGAGTGTGAGTGGGCCTGGGGCGGGCGAGGGCGCCTCCTGCAGCTAGTGCAGCCTGTCCCCCGTCACCGGGCACCCCGGCCTCCAGCCTGGCCTGGGGACCCCGCAGGAGGGAGGGACGGAGGAATTCGGCCTCGTCCCGCCACCGCATCTTCCTGTCTCCCTTCCTATGCGTCCCCCCTACCCTGTGTGCCGGGGCTGTCATCTCTCTCCCCACGGGTCTGTCTCTCGGTCCCTCCTCTATCGCGCCCTCCGGATCTCTCTTTCCTCTGGGATTCCGCCTGGCCGTCGCCCCCACCCCCATTCCTGCCGCCCTCTCTCCGCGGGGCTGCCTGGGCTCTTGGTTTCCCCTTCCTGGTCTCTTCCATTTTCTCTCGCTCACTCCCTCTGTGTCCGTATCACTGTCCCTCTGCCCATTTCCGAGTCTTGGGGATTTTCTCGGTCGCGCTTTCTCTCGCCCTGACGTGCCCTGAATCCCGGCCCCGTGTCTTTATCTGTCTCTGTCTCCCCGTCTCTGTGACTCTGTGTCTCTCCGTGGTGTTTTTCTTTCTCAATGTCTCTTTCTCCGCCCCCCTCCCCCCGTCTCTCTCTGTCTCTGATTTTCCTCGCTCTGCGTGGCTCTCCGGACCCGCCTCTCTCCAGTCGAGGAACGAAACTTCGCTGAGTTCAACTTTATCAACGAGCAGAACTCAGAGCTGGAGTATCTGCAGGAGGAGATCAAGGAGGTGAGGGAGCCCTGCCCCCCCCCCGCCCCCCCGCGCCCCCCTCCCCGGCCCCCCCCCCCCCCCGGCCCCCCCCCCCCCCGCCTCCTCCTCTCCCTTCCCCACCTCCCCCCAGCCGGGCCCAGCGCGCCTCCGCCCGCACCCCGCAGATGCAGAAGGCCACGGAGAGCGCGCGCGCCAGCGAGGAGGGCCGGAGCTCGTTGCTGGAGCAGCAGCGGGAGGCGCTGAGGCAGCGCGCCGACGAGGTGCACGTGGAGGCCGAGGCCCTCGAGGCGCAAGTCCAGGGCTTGAGGGGGCAGCTGGAGAAGCTCAAGGCGGGTGAGCGCCCGCGGCGGACCCTCTCCCTTTTGGGAGGATGAAAGGAGCACGCCGCGGACCGGCGGAACCCTGGCACTCCGCAGGCGACTTGGTGCTTTCGCCTATCCGTCCCTCCCATCTGCATCCACCCATCCACCTGCATCCATACACCCCGTGCCCATTCACCCATCGTGCATCCACCTACCCACCCATCCATCCTTCCATCTGTTTATTTTCTGAGGAAGTGGCAGTGCAGAGTGCGAAAGAGTCCGGCTGTCCTGGTTTTGAATCCCAGCTCAGTCATTTGTGAACCAAGCTTGGTCTGTGGCTTCCTCTTGCTGGGCCCATTTCCTCCTCTGAAAACGGGACTGGCAGTCCCTACTGTGCAGGGCTGTCATGAGAATGAGATGGGATGACTGTTGGAAGGAAACCTAAAGATGGAGAGAGACAAAGTGTGTGCGTGTGAGCGAGCAGGGGTACAACAGGAGCTCAGTTCTTGGCGGATCCCCCTCCCTTCTGTTGCCCTGACCCTCTTAGCCAAGACCTGTGGTAGGCGACATGGACCTGGTGGGGAGAGAACAGAGGAGACTGCCTCGGGCATAGGGGCTAGGATGGCAGAGACAGGGCTCTGGAGCAGAGAGGACACAGTCAGGGAGGGGCAGGACTGGCTATGTAGTGGGGCCCTCTGCAGAATGAAAATGCTGCGTCCCTTGTTAAAAAAGTAAGCGTTTCACGATGGCAACTGCAGAGCCTCAAACCAAGCATGGCCCCTCTGAGCATCCTCTCCAGGAAGCTGACCCTGCTGGGGTGACAGGGAAAGCTTCCAGGAAGTGGCGATGCTTGAGGGCTATTTTGAAGGATGAATATTCAACTGACAAACCAGGGAGAGAGGACTGCTCCCAGCAGGGGCAATGGGCCGGCTGAAGGTGTGGAGGCTGAACACCCAGGCTCTGGGTGATTTCAGGGATTGTGCAGAGAGTGGAATGCCATGGGCACAGATGGGGACCTGGCTGAAGAGCCAGGCTAAGGCACCAGGGCTTTTTCCTGGGGGCACTGGGCAGCCATGGGAGGGCTGTGAGCAGGGGAGGGCAACAGTACACTTCCATTTCCTTCTGCTGACATTCGCACTATTGTCCTACATTTTACTTTGGCGTATGGTCCGTATGATCTTTGCGTTTAGAAATTTACTGCAGCTACCTTGGTGACTTAAGACATGGTAACTTTTTGTGTCTTTTCCACGTGTGTCTGAAAAGATGATGTTGTCTTTGTGGGGTTAAAAAATATGTAGTGTTTTTCTAATTTATTACCATTTGTATCATTTGTCAATTTTTTTTTACTTTCAAAAATTTAATTTAAAATTACTCCAAGATAAGCACATTCTTATTGTCAAAAGTAAAAAAAAAAATTATAGATAATTTTTCTATATTAATTTTTCTGTATTAGTTTTCTATGGCTGCAGTGATGAGTCACCACAAGTGCAATGGCTTAAAACAACACAGATTTATTATCTTACTGTCTGCAGGTCAGATGTCTGAAATGAGACTCACTGGGCTAAAATCAAGGTGTTGGCAGGGCTGTGCTCCTTTCCGGAGGCTCTAGGGGAGAACCTGTTTTCCTGCCTCTTCCATCCTAGAGGCTGCCTTCATTCGTTGGCTCGTGGCCTCTTCCATCGTCAAAGCTGGCAATGGTGGATGAATCATATCCACCCCCCCAACCTCTGCTTCTGTCATTACAGCTCCTTCTCTGACTGAATTTTCTCCTGCCTCCCTCTTCCACTTTTTTTTTTTTTTAAAGATTTTATTTATTTATTCATTTATCCCCCCCTTGCTGCTTGTGCTCGCTGGGTCAGCTAACCATGCCGTGCGGGTGGGCTTGCCTTCACCAGGAGGCCCCTGGAACCGAACCCGGGGCCTCCCATATGGTAAACGGGAGCCCTACTGATTGAGCCACAGCCGCTTCCCATCCCTCTTCCACTTTTAAAGACCCTTGTGATTACAGTGGGCCCACTCGGATAATCTAGGGTCACCAAGGTCACCTCCCTATCCTAAAGTCAGCTGATTAGCAACTTCTGCCATGTTAATGTTACTTAGTCATAGTTCTGGGGATTAGGCCATGGATATCTTTGAGTGAGTGTGAGGCATTATTCCATCTACCATAACTACCTCCCAATGCTGGTGATCTTCCTCCTTCCCAAAGGCAATCCGTTTTTTTTTTAAACATTTTTTTTTTTTTTTTTTAACTGGGAGGTCCCAGGGATCAAACCCAGGTCCTTCCATATGGGAGGCGGATGCCCAACCATTTGAGCCACATCCATCCCCCGCAAAGGCAATCCTTTTTGCATCATGCTGGGTTAATCTTTAGAGAGCTTTTTTTTTTTTTGAATTGACAAATATGTATCTACTCAGAGAAAACCTATCTTTTTTTTTTTTTTTTTTTCACATAAATGGTGTGCTCCTCCATAGATCACAGTGCTGTTTGCTTTTATTTTTCACTTGTAATTTTTTGGTGATTCATTCATGTCGGTAATAAAAAATATAGTGCTATTTCATTCTTGATTTTTGGTGTCTGGTATTTCTTAAATGGCTGTTCTAAAGTTAGTAATTTTTCTATTGATGGACATTGAGTTTGTTTTCCATTGTCTATGCTTAAGGACAATGATGCTGAGACTCCTTCTCTGGAGCTAAATACAACTAAAATATAAAAACAATATATAGTTTAGGAATATATAGAAATGCAATGAAACTATAAAAAAGGACATGCAAGGGACCAACGGATATGGGATTCAGGATGACAATATCTTTGGGTGGGAGAGGCAAAGGGATGGATGGTGGGGATGTTGTATAGTTGGACGTAGGTTTTTGTCAAGGTCACAGGAGCTTTATTACTTTATTAACAATGACCAGTTAATTAACTAAATACAAGTGGGCCATGCACCAAGGACATCAACTCACCCAGTCACTTGCAACTGGGGTTCGGTAGCAGAAAAAAGAAAACCCAAAGCTGCCACGAATCTTCTTCAACCCCTGCTCGGTGCACACGGGTGTGTTTCTCTAGGAGAGATCCCCAGACACGGAGTCACTGGGAACTTCTGGGTCAGATGGAGGTTCAGTCTACTTCTAACCGGGGTGTCTTAAAGTCTCCCACTACTGAGGTGCCTCTGTGCAGTTTTCCTCTTACTTCTCTCGGCTTTTGCTTTATGGCTTTCCAAGCCACGTGGCCAGGTGCACAGCAGTGCCTTTCTGCTGCCTGGGGGTTCTCCACTTAGGCAAGTCCTTCTCTGTCTTGGAGCCTTGCTTACTGTCCCCATAGAATGGGACAGTAGGGGTTTGAGCTGGGAGAGGCCTGACACCCAGTGGGTGCCAGGTCCCTGACAGCCTGGCCCTCCCTGACCCCAGATATCCAGCTGCTCTTCACCAAGGCCCACTGCGACAGCACCATCATCGACGACCTCCTGGGGGTCAAGAACCACATGCGAGACCGGGACATTGGCCTCTTCCTGAGCCGCATCGAGAAGCGGCTGGTGGAGCTCCTGACAGTCCAGGCCTTCAATGAGTTCAAGGTGGGTGAGGAGGAGGGGCAGGGCTCCGGGGGCTGGGGCCTGGGCCTGAGGGACCACTGAGGTTATCCACTCTCCAGGGCTACACCTCCTCCAGCTTTTCTAATGCTGCCCTCCTGGTGCTGGGCCAGAGCTTTGAGGAGCTTCGGAAGAAGATGCCCCCACCTCAGCCTCCCGATAATATGTGAGCAAGGTCCAAGAGGGGGAGGAATGGGACCCACAGGGATGGAGGGTTCTTGGAGGCTCTGGGGGACCCCAGGGTGGGTGTGGCCTTAGGGGGAAGTTAGAAAGAGAAGCAGGTACTTTGGGGCAACCAGAAGGAGTAGGGGTTCTAGGGATTGTGTGGGAAGATGGTGTCCAGGGTAGACTAGAAGGGGAGAGGGCACTCGAGGCTGCGTCAGCGACTCTGAGCAGAACAGTGCCATTGGCCAAGGAGGTCAAGAGTCCAGCCTCACCCCATCTTCCCCCCACTCTAGAGAGGATCCCCCAGGTTTTGAGGCCAAAGATGATTATCCTATGAGCAAGGAGGAGCTGCTGAACCACGTGGTGAAGTTGGTGAGAGCGGGAGCCTCCTGGGCTGGGGGCAGGGAAGAGTCTCAGCTCCCCTAGGGACCCTAACTTACCTCCCCCTCCCAGCTGGCGGCCCGGGAGCTGGCTCGGGAGCAGTTCCGGGAGCAGCACCAGAAGGATCTGTCTGACGTCATGAGGAAGGTGGAAAACACCCCGAGCATGGGCTTCTCCAGCTCAGGCACAGTCCTGGAGAATGCCAGGAGCCCCAGTGTCATCCCTGGCTCCATTCTGAGCCACAGGACTAGCATCCTGGCATCCAGCGGAGGCCGGGCCACCAGCTCCAACATCGGCCACGTCACCTTCGGAGTCCCTAGCTCCAGCGTGGGCCAGGCGTCCACCCGCGCCACCTTCGGTGATCCCAGCTCTAGTGGAGGCCACACAACCTTCCGATCCTCCAGCACCAGCGGGGGGCTGGTGTCCAGCCGCAGCACCCCTAGGGTCCTCAGCTCTAGTGACGGCCACATGACCTTCAGACCCACCAGCTCTGGTAGCTACCCGGCCTCCACTGGATACATGGGGTCCAGCAGAGGCCCAGAAAGCTCTAAAGGTGTGGAGAGCAGAGGCGCAGAGTCAGAATCCAGCAGAGGCCCTGTCTCCAGCACTGGCCCAGCTTCCAGCACTGGCCGCAGCTCCACCACCAGCAAAGATTCCCGGAGATACCACTAGGGGCGCCCTGCCCCCTGCCCAGCCCCTGGCTCCTTGCAGGGGCTTCTCTGTGACTCCCCACCATCCTCTCCCAGTTCTGGGGCCTCTGTGTCTGCACCTCTTCTCCATCGTGTCCCTATATCTGCTTCTGTCTGCCCTTCATCATCCCCTCCTTGCTGTCTCCTGGTCTCTTTCCTACCGTTCTTTCCCTTTCTCTCTCCCAATCTCCTGTTCTCTTGATTTCCCATTCAGTGTGTCTTGTTTCTATATTTATCTCCCAATTCTCTCTCTAATTCCCCTGTTTATTGGGCCACCTCCTGTATCCGCTTCCAGATTTCTAGCTCCCTCTCATCTCCATCTCTTAGGCATCTCCATGCCCCTGTCCCTGTGGTGCCTCATTCCTCACCCCCTCCCAAGAGCCCCCCAGTACTGACCAGCGGAGAAAGAATCAGGGCAAAAGCTGTCAGGTCCAGCGTGAGCTGTGACCAGAGGAAATTAAAGGTTCCTGCCTGACTTACCCCTGCCCGGTTACAGAGGCCTCTGTGAGAGCGTGAGCTTGAGCCCTGGCTATTCCCTCTCACCCCCAGCCCGGAGGAGAACTTATGACCCTGACCCTGTTCCCATTCATACATTCATTCATTTGTTGAAACTGTCACATTCCAGGTCCTACCGGGGACTGGAAACTGTATCAGTTAGGATAGGCTGGGTTATGCTGCAGTAACAAACAACTGCAGGCTCTTGGGGCCTAAGCAACAAAAGTTTATTTCTCTTTTGTTGAAAGAGCTACAGTACTCCAGCTGCAATGGAACAGCCTTGATGTGGAGTGTTGCTGGTCTCTGGCACTGGAAAGAGAGACAATGGCAGAGCATACACTGTCGTTTAAAGCTTTTGCCCAGAAATGACACGTCACTTCCACTTACATGCACTGGCCAAAGCGAGTCACCTAACCAGGCCTAACTTCCAAGAGGGGAGGGGAAGTGCTACCTTTCCTTGTGACTGGAAGGACAGAGGGGGATGTGTATTTGTGGGCAGCCCTGGTACCTGCTTTAAGAAGACAGGAAAAGCATCAGAGGGTCACAGAGATAAAGCAGATGGTCTTTATCTCAAGGGTTTGGGAATGAGAGGGATTAGAATCCCATGGGAAACCTTTTCCTGCAGTCAAGTCAAGGCAAGTGCCCTGTCAAAGTTTAACCCAAACTATTCTGCCCAAATCCAAGCGGATAATCCATCATCTACTTCCTAATCCAGGAAGGCAGTACCATGTGCCTCCTTCCTCTTAAAATGGGTTGATGATAGATAGTACGTACTTCAGAGAGGTTTTTTTTTTCCTTCTGAGAATAAAATGAATCGATACATGTAAAGCCTCAGAAAAGTACCTGGCACATAGTGAACACTCAAAAATATCTGTGATTATGATGATGATGAAGAAAATTAACAGTGTTTCCTCAGCTGTTTAGATAAGCCAGTTTTCCTGGGTGCTAGTAAAAGCCTAACAAATGGCTCTTCAGGGAAAAAGAGTCCTGATTTGTAGTTTTTGCCCATTTCTGTGGCTGATTTCAAGCTACCAATGTGAGTGGGATGTGGAGTTGGGGAGAGATGCGCGTGTGTGTAGCCTTTGTGACACCAGGAGGGGCGGCTCTGGCACACCGCCGGGCCTGCTGCTTGTCTGGGACCCTCTCCCCAGGAATATTCTCCCTAGAAAACTCCCTCAGCAAACTGAAAAGCAACTGCTTTAATCTTTAAAAAATTGGAATTGCCTTAAACCTTTAACAGCAAAAAGACTCAGTTTCCCATGTCTCAAGATGTTGCCACAGCAGTTCTAGATCTTTCTTTCACAAGCAAACAGAAAAAAGGAAGCGGATGTGGCTCAAGCAGTTGGGCGCCTGCCTACCACAGGGGAGGTCCTGGGTTCAGTTTCCGTTGCCTCCTAAAAAGATGAGCATACACAGCACACAACGAACAGACACAGAGAGCAGGCAGCGTAAACAAAGGGGGTGGGGAGGGGAGAAATAAATTGTTAGAAAACAAAAAAGCAGGCTTCTCGGTATCAGTATGAAAGCCAGAGTTACAAAGAAGCTTCTCTACGCGGCAGGCAGACAGACTCAAGATAAACCAGGACGTGCTCTTGTTGATACCACAGACCCCAATCAAAAGTACATATCTGTGATCACAGCCTTCTGGAACTCTCTCTCAAATGGGATATCATGACTTCTGACCTCCAGGAGGCCAACCAATTCCCTCCAAAATGGACTGTACAAGGTCTCATTGGCTTAACTCTTAAAAAAAAAAAAAAAAGATTCTAAAGATAGGGTTTAAAATATGCAGGAAAACCCTTTTTTTTTTTTTTTTTTTTGTCCCTTGCTAGATCTCAGAGGTTTTGAGGAACTCCTGTGCTGCAAAAGAACCTGGGTGCTGAGCTGGAAAAGAGGCGATTTCAGACTTTTTATAGGGGCTCAAAATGTCTCTGAGGATGGGCCAAGAGTTTGGGAGTAATACTGGGATGCAATATTGGCTTTGACTTCAGAATTTGCCCCAAATATGCTGATCAACATTGACTTTTTTTTTTTTAAAGATTTTATTTATTCATTTATCCCCCCCTTGCTGCTTGTGCTCGCTGGGTCAGCTAACCACGCCATGCGGGCGGGCTTGCCTTCACCAGGAGGCCCCGGGAACGGAACCCGGGGCCTCCCATATGGTAAACTGGAGCCCTACTGATTGAGCCACAGCCGCTTCCCTCAACATTGACTGACCTTGCCTCTGGAAGCATGAATTACCAAATGTGTATTTCAGTGTGATATCTTTGAACTTGTGCGTGCTCGATGGTGCAATCACACAGGTATATACTGTCATATACACAATGCCTAACAGTATCAGTTATGTGAGCAAAACATTTCAATTGGACATACTAATTTTTGCATATCATTTTAAAATATAGGTGACTTGGAGCAACAGATCTTGTGTCCTTTGTATGGTGAAATTCTGTCAGTCAAAGTATAATTATATGTTTTTATTGCAAGAATAAGATGCTGCAATCACTGTTTATTGTAAAATTGATTAATTTTAGGTACCCAGCTATTAAGAAACTGCTAATAGTTGCATGAACAAGAATGGAGTATGTTTACTAGATAACTTTAGGAACACTATTTCCTTTTTGAATCAACACATTTATAAAAAAAATATTTTAAATAAGAATAGGAGGCAGAATAAAAGAACATGAGTTATCTCATAATTCTAATCTGGGTGGAATATTTTTTGTGTACCTTTAACACTTAAAAAGTGTTTAGAATTCTTTACTTAAGAGGAAGGATTAAAAGCAGTGTGTCAACCTTGCGCCTTGAAATTTCACAAGAAGGAAAAGCTCTGAATCATCCACATCTTTGAATTAATTAAGGCTTAATAACGAAGAGTAGGAAAGAGGAAGAAAGTACTAAAAAAAGAGACCCCAAACATATTTTGTTCTCACGAATCAGAATTCAATGCACGGACTTTATAAAGATGCTTTAAGAAGACAGAAAAAGCTCCAAAGTCTGCCCATGGAGGTAACGCTTGCCTGCGTAGATCTGGGCAGCCAGCAGGATCTACCATCTTCCACCTGAGCCATCCCAGGAGTTCAACCATCTGTGCTTCTGGCACCATTTGTTAATGTAACTCGAACATGGGCCCACTGGTTTTGTTTGTAAAAAAAATTCATCCATCAGGGCTCTGGGCTTTGATTTCCCATCACACTTATGAGAAAGAGGAAAGGGCTTTTGGTCTTCTGATCTGATGAGAAACCTTACCTCTGTTTGTACAGTTCAGATGCAATGATGTCACGATGAGGGCATGACCACTGACCCTTCTAGAGTGACTCACTCTCCCTTCTTTCCAGAGACACAAAAGTGAGCACAGCAGACCCAGGCCCTCTGATTCCCCTCCTCACAAACCACCCCAGCAGGAGGGGTTAACCCCAGCTTTCATCCACCCCAAGGGTCCTAAACCTACTACACTGAGCAGACCCTCCTCTGCCCCTCCCAGTCCAGAAGCTGAGCTCACAACTTGTAGATGAAGCCAGAGGATCAAATCTAGAGACCTCTTGGATCCCAGGCAAGGCAGCACTTCCCTCCATGTCACAGTCATATCCCCTTTGGCCCGTGGTGGAGGGAGTGATTGAGAAGGCAGGCTTGCTGGACTCCAGGTAGAAAACAAAGAGTGGCTTCCCGATACCTGCTTTGAGGTGTTGGTGCTGAGGATGGAGGTAGAGTGATGGTGATGACACTGGTGGTGATGGTAGTAGTGATGGTGACAATGGCGGTGATGATGGCGGTGGTGGTGCTAGAGGTGGTGGTCATGGGGACGGTGGTGCTGGTGATAGCGATGGGGAAGGTGCTGGCTTTGGTGATGGTGGCGATGCTGCTGCTGTTGGTGACAGTTGATGGCGATGCTGGAGACAGTGTTGGCGATGTTTGTGAGGCTGGTGAGGCTGGTGACGGTGGTGATCACGGCTGGTTGTGGTTGTGAAAGTGGTGGTGGTAGAAATGTGATCAGCATCTTCTCCAGTTCACAATTTCTGCCTGGAACCACTCGCTAGTGGCTGCTCAGGGCCCTCAGATTCCCCGGTCTTCTGGGATCTAGCCTCACAGTCGTGTGCCCTGCAGGGAGTGACGGAGCCTGGTGGCTGTGAGCACAGGCTCTGGGGCCAGAGACTGCCTTAATCCAAACCCCAGCTCCATCACTTATGTAAGGGGTGACCTCAGGCTGTTTACTTAAGCTTCCTAGTCCTCATTTTCTTCATCTCCATAATGGGGATGATATAATCATACCAGCATTATAGGGATGTCATAACAATTAAGCATGTTAATATTTGGACAACTCTTCAGACAGTGTCTAGCCATAGAAAGTACTATGTAGGGAAGCGGCTGTGGCTCAATCAGTAGGGCTCCCGTTTACCATATGGGAGGCCCCGGGTTCGGTTCCCGGGGCCTCCTGGTGAAGGCAAGCCCGCCCGCACGGCGTGGTTAGCTGACCCAGCGAGCACAAGCAGCAAGGGGGGGATAAATGAATAAATAAATAAAATCTTTAAAAAAAAAAAAAAAAGAAAGTACTATTTAAGTGTTTGTGGCTATTATCCCAGTGGACTGATCTATGAATTTAGACACCACCCACACGCCCAGTTTAAAACTGTGGAGTAAATACAAAGCTAACGTTAACATGTACATTAAAACGGGGGAAAACATGCTGACCTCTGTTGCGACACCATACTGGACATTGGTCCAAAGAACACACCACACCTGGACTCTAACCTCACACTCTGAGACCCTCAAGTTGACAGGGGCCTCTGTGCAGGTCACAGGGATTCTCTTGTTTGACAGCCTATCAATTGTTCAAAATCAGGCCACATTCTAACTTGCTTCAAATTTGGCTTCTGAACTTTCCACACATTTTCCCTCAAGGGGAAATGCCTTTAAAGCATTTGAGAGAGAGCAGCATCCTATACTTCCCGTGCCATAGCCATGCCACCAATATCACTGGGCTCCCCCCCCACTCTCCACTTTCTGCTTGGAACCTGTTTTATTCTTCTTTAAGACCTCCTCCTTTGATCCTTCTGATTTCCAACTCCAATCTGAACTGACTGCTATCCGGGCAGCTGCATAGTTGGCGCTCCTTTGCACCAGCAGCTTCAGTCACTTTCATTCTTTCTTCCTTTTACCTCTTCCTCTTATTTTTTTGGCATGCACTCTTGTTTTCCTGGAGCACACCCTCAGATAACTTCTCCGCAAAGATATATGTTGATAACAATTCCAAATCTTTGTGTGTCTGGAATTGCCTTCAGTTTTTTCTTTGGACTTGACTGATAATTTTCTGGGAATGATATTCCAGCTAAACACTTATTTTCTTTCAGGACGTCAAAGTTTTGTCATTTTTTGGGGGGGTCTGGTACAAGTTTCGTTCGCTATTCTCTTTAGGTGATATCTTTCCCCATCCAGCAAAGACTGGGAACACCGTGTTTAGGATCTCGACCTCATCATCATTCTTTTCATTCCTTGCTGTAACTCTGACGTAGCATTTGGGATTATTTTCCTATTACATTCTTTTTTACAGTAGCTCTACAAGTGTGGTCTGGGGACTGTGGGTGGACCTGAGATTCTTTCAGGGGGTCTGAGAAGTCAAATATATTTTCCTAATACCGAGACATTATTTGCTTTTTGTACTCTCATTCTCTCATGAATTGAAAGTGGAGTTTATCAGAGTCTGCGTGGCATGTGATATTGCAACAGATCAAATGCAGAAGCAGACAGGGAAATCCAGCCATTTTCTTTTTTTTTTTTTTTTTTTTTTAAATGATATATAAATATATATGCATATATGTGTATTTGCTTACAAAAATGTTATTTTTTATATATATATATATACATATATTTTAAGAGGTGCTTAGATTACCTAAAATATTATACGGAACCCACTCGGATTCCCATGTTGCCCACCTCCCACACCTCCCACCACAGCCATTTTCTATTAACCTAGAAAATCTTTCTAGCAAAGAGATTTGAAAAATTTAAAAACAATGCCACTCTTCCAACTAAATTTTTTGAAAATATAGTCATTTTTCATTAAAAATATTTTATTTATGTTAACATGGTATTATAACATGAATGAGTTAATTAATTTTAAAATATGTTTTAATTTCCAAGACAATAAGTATTTATAGATAATACCCACATACGGAAAAGCTTTTTGGAATCTCCAGTAATTTGTAAGAGTGTAAAGGGGCTGGTGGTAGTCTCTCTCTCATTTTTGGTTGTCTGAAGATTTCTGCATTTCACCTTCACTCTGGAAGGATATATTCCTGGTGTATGGAATTATTGGTCGGTAGCTGTTTTCTTTTAGTAAAATAAATATAGTATTCATTTAACATCTTGCTTCCAGTGTTTCTGTTGGTCTGCCGGTTTTTTGAAAGAAATCTTTGTTTTTTTTGTTTCTTTCACATGGCTGCTATCTTAGTTTGCCAGGGCTGCTATAACAAATCGGATCTCTGAAGATCTTATTTACAAATGAGTTCATACCCACAAGACTTTTTTTCATTGGGAGCCATGAGTCAATTTATAACAGCTTTTAAGAGTTTCCTTTTATCCTAGCTCTTCTGAGACATCTCATAGTATGATATGTCTAGCTGTAGGTTTATTTTTATCCTTTTGGGTTTTACTTGGCCTTTCCAATCTGTGGATTGGTGGTCTTCAACAGTTCTGGAAAATTCTCAGCCATTATATCTTCAATATTGCCTCTGCCCATTCACTCTCTCCCTTCTCCTTCAGCTTCTTAGACTTTCTTCTTCATCCTCTAGGTCTCTTAGCCACTCTTCTTTATTTTCATGTTTTTTATCTGTTTGGGTTTGTGTGATATATTCTGAATAAGTCTTTCCGAACCATCTTGTATTTCTCAGTTCTCTCTTCTGCTCTATATTCTGTCAAATACATCCAGTGGAGTTTTAATTTGGTCACCACATTTTTTCATATCTAGAGTTTCTGTTTGTTCTTTTTCAAATCCAACGTGTCCTTTTAAAAACAGTTGCCTATTCTTTCAGATGGAGTATCTTCACGTTTTTTCATTTATTTCTTCAAGCATCTTAAGCATAGTTGCAGTAAAAGCGATGTCTGAGGACCTGAGCTGCCGTCCGAGCTGCTTAGCTGAGCCGGAGCCACGGCCCGGAACCCGCCCCCGCCAGCCCCCCACGGGTGTGCGGCGCTCGGGACCCCTGCGAGACCACACGCAGCTGCTCAGCAAGCAGCGGGGGCGGCCGCCCACGGCGCCCACAGAGGAGGCTGCCCGCGCCCAGCACCCGCGCGCCGCGAGGGCCCCAGTCCCAAGAAGACCAGTCTGCTGCGGGACGAGGAGAGCGGCCAGCGGCGCGCCCGCGGCGACACCAGGGAGGGGCTGACGGACGTGGCCCGCAGCACCGGCCCCCTGGAGGACCCGCGTCAGGCCGAGAAGGAAGCCGGCCCCGCGCCGCCGCCGGCGCCCTCCAGGCAGCCAGGGCCAGGGGCGGCTGCACCTTGCCTCTGGGGGGCGCTCTGCCTTCTCCTGGACGATGGAGCGCTTTTGAGGCCTTGAAAATTCTTTCTAGGCATTCAGTGCGACCCAGATGAAGAAATTTTTCTCCTGAGAATAATCTGCCTTTCCTTTTTGGTCTAGTGGCCACAACCAGTCAGGGACTATTTTAAATCCACGGTGGGGAATTCAGATTCGACCCAAGTTCCGTTGAGAGTTGGCCTGTGCTTGAAGCTTCTCAGTGGCAGGTTTCCCCCTCCTCTGCTCAGTCCCGAAGCAAAGCATGGGCTTTACTTGCAATTCCATGAATTGGGAGAGTGGGTTTAATTTTTGTTCATCTTTGATGGTGTAGACTTTTGGGGTCTCAGTTTATTATGAAGAGAGCTTCTTTGAGACTCCCTACCTTGTGTGTCCCCAGGCTTCACCCCATGAAGTTGTCAAAGCCTAAGTTCAAGTTTACCAGGATCAGCCAACGCCTCTGGGGCAAAGGACCTTCTGAGCTCACGCACCTCTCAGGTCCCAGCTCTCCCAGGGATTTTGGCCTGGGAAATCCTTGCCAATTGGACAAGTCTGGGATGCTGTTCAAAAGATATTCTTTGTCATTTGCTCATCATTATAAAATTCAAATATAAATCATTATTATGAATATCTACTTTTATCTATCTACATATAAAGTGCAGTTTTTGTTTGAGCAATTTAGATTGCCATATTTTCAACAGTCTCTATCTCCATCTCATTCGTTTTTTTCATTTTATTTATTTTTAAGATATTTTAAAAATTTATTCTAAAAGATACTTAAATTACATAAAATGTCATTCATTTTTGTTAATGATTAAGATTTGCACTTTTAAGCCTGAGCCTGGAATTAACTTACATTATACAGTATAAGAAAGCAGCAGGCCAGTGCAGCTCAATCTTTTTGGCCAGGGTGGAGAAAGGACTGAATATTTTACTCAATATCAGTGCAATTAGGGGCAGGAGTGCAGCAGAAACTGGCACTGCCAGGTCTGAGCTGTGTGGCCTTGGACATGTCTTTACCTCTCTGAATCCCCTTCTTCACCTTGAAATCAGAGATGGCAGCAAATCTGGGAGGCAACACAATGTGGTGGAGGGAGATGGGAGTGGGTCTAATCTTTCTCCATCATAACCTTTGTCAGCTGGAAAAAAAAGGGGGGGGGCGGAATAATCTCAGACAGTGGGAAAAAAATTGTCCTAGATTACTGGTGGAGACTCTTTATAGAGCCATGGAATAAAATTAATTAATCAAGGTAATGGGGTTCTGACCAGCATTTTAAAAAACATCTGGGAAGCGGCTGTGGCTCAATCAGTGGGGCTCCCGTTTACCATATGGGAGGCCCCGGGTTCGGTTCCCGGGGCCTCCTGGTGGGGGCGGGCCCGCCCGCTCGGCGTGGTTGGCTGACCCGGCGAGCACGGGCAGCAAGGGGGGGATAAATGAATAAATAAATAAAATCTTTAAAAAAAAATAAAAAAAAATAAAAAAATAAAAAACATCATGTCACTTCTTTTCCTTAAAGATGGGAGTGGTGGTGGGGGGTACACAGAATGCACCCAGATCTAGGATAAAGCAGCTGATCCCTGGGAAACAGATGGGATGTGTCAGGGAGCAAAGCCTCAGCAGAATTCCCCGTGCTCCCAGGTCTTTCCAAAACACCCTTCCTCCCCACCCTTTTTCTTCCTTTCCTTCCTTTTGCAGGTTTGCTGAAGTATAATTTACATATTATAAAGCCCACCCACTGTCAGTGTATAAGTCAATGATTTTATGTTTATTTTTATTTATTTTTTATTTTTTATTTTTTTTTTTACCGGGAGGTCCTGGGTATCGAACCCGGGTCCCTCCATATGGGAGACGGACACTCAACCATTTGAGCCACATCCGTCCCCCCAAGTCAATGATTTTAATAACTTTGTAGAACTGGGCAACTACCACCACAATCTGGCTTTAGACCATTTCCCTCTCCCCCAAAAGCTCCCTCCTGCCAGCTTGCACTTAATGTCCTCCCCCACCTCTAACCCCAGGCAACCGCTGATCTGCTTTGTCTCTCCAGAGTTGCCTTTTTTGGGAAATTCCACGTAATTGGCATCACACAATTCTACTCTGTCTAAAATAATTTCCCACTGAACATCTGTGGATTGCACGACCTAGCAATTTCACTTCAAGAGAAACTCCAAGACAGGTGTTCACCGGAAGACCATGCAAAACTGGGTTGTGGTGGCAACATTTATAATCTCCACGGCGCAATATACCCGAGTTGGGACGCGGCTGTGGCTCAACTGGTAGGGTGCCTGGTCACCACATGGGAGGCCCCGGGTCCGGCTCCCAGGGCCTCCTGGTGAAGGCAAGTCGGCCTGCATGGCCTGGTGAGCTGGCACAGCAAGATGACCCACCCAAACGGAGACAGACAGACACAGAAAAGTGCAGAGCAAATGGACACAGCGAGCACAAGCGGCAAGGGGGGATAAATAAATAAATAAAAAATAAATCTTAAAAAAAACAAACAAAACATATACCAAGTGCCTCGTAAGTGAATTTGAAAAAAAAATCTGGCAGTGAAAAATCAAAGAGTTAATGCTACTTTCAACACAATAGGTTAATCTCAAAAATACAAGGGGAGCATAAGAGGACACAAAGAAATATTCTATGATGCCCATCACCATATAAGAATCAGTAAAATCAGAAAATATGATATTTGGGAATAAATGAATAGCTAACAAAAACCATAAAGATGAGCAAGAGAATGAATAATCCAAAAATATAAGATTAAAATAATCCAAAAATGTATTATTTTGTGCAAGGCACAGGCGGGAACCGCCAGGCACGTGATGAGCGGTTTATGGGCCTGGGTGGTGGATTGGTGGGAGCTCATTTTATTGACTTTGACCTGTATACTTATGTTTTCATACACTTTTGGGTCACTGTATTTTCCAATTTTTTAAAAAAATGGAAAAGGAAAAAAAAAATCAGAATAAAGAGAGAGCTGTGCTTTCATCTATCTGTCTTCTCTACAAAGAAAGCAGATACTGCGAGGTAAAGGATTTGTTTTATTCTTTTCTCTAGACTGGGTGGGGGTGGGTCAGCAGACTACTGCCCGTGGGTCAAATTGGGCCTGTGAGCCAGGAATGGCCCGTACATTTTTTTTCAATTTTATTGATACATATTAATAAGCATACAATTCATCCGAAGTGTACAATCAATGGTATTTGGTGTAATCACCTAGCTGTGCATTCATCACTTCAATCATTATTAGAGCATTCTCATGATTTCAGTAATACTACTAATAAACAAAAAGCAGACAAACAAACGAGAAAATTGCCCCCCCTCTCCATCCCTCTATGCTTCCCCCACGGTACATAGCTGCAGTTTCTGGCTCTTCTATCCAAAGTGTACAATCAAGGGCTTTTAGTAAAATCAAGTGTTGTACATTCATCATCTCAAAGATCTTAGAACCATTCCATTACTCCAGAAAGAAAGACTCCACACCCCTTAGCATGCCTTCCCCAGACCCACATAGCCACGAGTCTCCCTTCATATAAACCGATTTCTCCTTACATTTTATATAAATGGAGCCATACAATATGTAGCACTCTGTGTCTGGTCTCCTTCATTTAGTATGTTTTTTTTTTTTGTCTGATATTAACATTTTGTACTATTAACTCACATTTGTTCAGCTTCAAAGAAAATCAGTCTTATATATGTAATTCTACCCATATCCATATTTCACAAAATATATTTGTATTTCACATAATATATTTAGTTCATAGTAGCGCAATCATACAGTATTTGTCCTTTTGTGTCTGGCTTGCTTCACTCAACCTAATGTCCTCCAGGTTCATCCATGTTGTCATATGTTTCACGACTTCATTTCTTTTTACCACTGCATAATATTCCATCGTGTGTGTACTCCACAATTTGTTTATCCATTCATCAGTTGATGGACACCTGGATTGTTTCTGACTTTTGGTAATCGTGGATAACGCTGCTAAAACATCGGTGTGCAGGGAAATGGATGTGGCTCAAAAGGTTCGGCGTCCGTCTACCATATGGAGAGACCGGGGTTCGATCCCCGGTACCTCCCGGTAAAAAAAAACAAAACAAAAAAACAAAAAAAAAAAACATCGGTGTGCAGATGTGTATTCCTGTCACTGCTCTCAGTGCTTCTGGGTATATACCTGGCCATGGTCCCAGGGCAAGTCTATATTCACCTTCTTTAGGAACTGCCTAACAGTCCTCCACAGTGCTGTACCAACCTGCATTCCCACCAGCAGTGAATAAGCGTTCCTATCCTCCACATCCTCTCCAACATTTACAGTTTTCTGACTTTTTAATAGCGGCCAGTCTACTAGGTATGAAATGATATCTCATTGTAGTTTTGATTTGCATTTCCCTAATTGCTAGCGATGTTGAGCATTTTTTCATATGTTTCTTTGCCATTTGTATTTTTTCTTTGGACAGTTGTTTTTTCAAGTCTTTTGCCCACCTCTTAAATTGGATAGTTTGTCTTTTTATTGTTGAGTTGTATGATCTCCTTATATATCATGGATATTAAACTCTTATCAGATATGTGATTTCCAAATATTTTCTCCCATTGAGTCAGCTGCCTTTTCACCCTTCTGACAAAGTCTTTTGAGGTGCAAAAATGTTGAATTTTGAGGAGGTCCCATTTATCTACTTTTTATTTTGTTGCTCGTGCTTTGGGTGTAAGGTTTAAGAAACTACCGCCCACCACAAGATCTTGAAGATGTTTTCCTATATTTTCTTCTAGGAGTTTTATGGTTGTTGTTATTATATTTAAATCCTTGATCCATTTTGACTTATTTTTTGTATAAGGTGTGAGATAAGGGTCCTCTTTCTTTCTTTTGGATGTGACTATCGGGTCTCCCAGGACCATTTGTCGAATAGACTGTTCTGGCCCAGCTGGGTGGGCTTAACAGCTTTGTCAAAAATTGCTTGACTGTAGATGTGAGGGTCAATTTCTGAGTTCTCGATTTGATTCCATTGGTCAACCTGTCTGTCCTTATACCAGTACCATGCTGTTTTTACCACTGTAGCTAAATAACATGCTTTAAAGTCAGGAAGTGTGAGTCCTCCAACTTCGTTCTTCTTTATTAAGCTATTATTTGCTATTCGGGGCCCTGTACCCTTCCAAATAAATTTAATTATTGGCTTTTCAGTTTCTGCAAAAAAGGCTGTTGGGATTTCTATCGGGATTGCGTTGAATATGTAAATCAGTTTTGGTAGAATTGACATCTTAGCAATATTTATACTTCCAATCTATGACCATGGAATGTCCTCCCATTTATTTAAGTCGTCTTCAGTTTCTTTTAGCAATGTTTTGTAGTTTTCTGAATACAAGTCTTTTATGTCCTTGGTTAAATTTATTCCTAAATATTTGATTGTTCTAGTCACTATTATAAAAGGATTTTTTTCTGATTTCCTCCTCAGATTGCACATCAGAAGTGTATAGAAACGCTGTTGATTTTTGCATATTAACCTTGTATCCTGCTACTTTGCTGAATGCATCTATTAATTCTGGTAGCTCTGTTGTGGATTTTTCAGGATTTTCTAGATATGGGATCATGTCGTCAGCGAATAGTGAAAGTTTTACTTCTTCCTTTTCTATTTGGTTGCCTTTTATTTCTTTGTCTAGCCTAATTACTCTAGCTAGAACTTCTAGCAAAATATTGAATAATAATGGTGACAGTGGTCATCCTTGTCTTGTTCCTGAACTCAGTGGGAAAGGTTTCCATCTCTCATCATTGAGTACAATGCTAGCTGTAAGTTTTTCATACATGCACTTTACCATATTGAGAAAGTTTCCTTCTATTCCTATCTTTTGGAGTGTTTTTTTTTTTTTTTATCAAGAAAGGGTGCTGTATTTTGTTGAATGCCTTTTCTGCATCAACTGAGAGGATCATGTGATTTTTCTTCTTCAATTTCTCAATGTGGTTTATTACACTAATTGAGTTTCTTGTGTTGAACCACCCTTGCATACTTGGGATAAAAACCACTTGATTGTTGGGATAAGAACCATTAATTCTTTTAATGTGCTTTTGGGTTCTGTTTGCAAGTATTTTGTTGAAGATTTTTGTATTTATTTATTTATTTATTTATTTATTTATTTATTTATTCATTTATCCCCCCTTTGCTGCTTGTGCTTGCTGGGTCAGCTAACCACGCCGTGCGGGCGGGCTTGCCTTCACCAGGAGGCCCCGGGAACTGAACCCGGGGCCTCCCATATGGTAAACGGGAGCCCTACTGATTGAGCCACAGCCGCTTCCCTTGTTGAAGATTTTTGCATCTATATTCATTAGAGATATTGGTCTGTGTGGCAGTTTGATGTAATTATGAATTCCAAAAATATAATTGATACTACACTTGATCTTAGCCAGAGGCCGAGAAGCGATCCAAAAATATAATTGAATCATGCTTGTAAACTGATCTGTTAATCTGGGCATGATTAGGTTAGGATTAGGGCATTGAGCCCCACCCCTTGGTGGGTTGGGAATCGAATATAAAAGGCAAGGCAAAGGACAGTTGAAGCAGTCTTCTGAGAAGCCATTTTGATGTTGGAAAGAAGGCCCCAGGAGAAGAGAAGCAGGCTGTTCGCCTGATCATCTACAGCTGACCTTGTGGAGGAAACAGGAGCTAAGCCCGGAGAGAAACGCAGCCCCAGGAAGCGAGGAACCCAAGAAGCCTGAACCCTGGCAAACGCCGGCAGCTGTCTTGCTCTAACACGTGGCAATGGGCTGTGGTGAGAGAAGAAACTTAACGCTTTATGGCCTGGTATCTGTGGACTTCTACCCCAAATAAATACCCTTTATAAGGACCAACCCAGTTTTGGTATTTTACATTAGCACCCTTTTGGCTGACTAATACAGTCTGTAATTTTCTGTCTTTCTTTTTTTTTTTTTTATAGTATCTTTATCTGGTTTTGGTATTAGGGTGATGTTGGCTTCATAGAATGAGGTTTTTCATCTTCGGGAGGTTTTTGATGACTGTTTCAATCTCTTCACTTGTGCTTGGTTTGTTGAGGTCTTCTATTTCTTCTAAAGTCAGTGTAGGTGGCTCATGTATTTCCAGGAATTCGTCCATCTCGTCTACATTTTCTAGTTTTTTTGGCATACAGTTGTTCATAGTATCCTCTTATGATCTCTCTTATTTCTGTGGGGTCAGGGTAATGTCCCTCCTCTCATTTCTGATTTTATTTATTTGTGTCCTCTCTCTTTTTTCCTTTGTCCGTCTTGCTAAGAGTTTGTTGATTTTGTTGATCTTCTCGAAGAACAAACTTTTGGTTTTGTTGATTCTCTCTATTGTTTTTTTGTTCTCAATTTCATTTATTTCTGCTCTGATCTTTACTATTTCTTTCCTTCAGTTTGGTTTGGAATTAGTTTGCTGTTCTTTTTCTAGTTCCACCAGGTCTGCAGTAAGATCTTCAATTTTAGCTCTTTCTTCCTTTTTAATGTAAGCATTGAGAGCTATAAATTTCCCTTTCATCACTGCCTTTGCAGTGTCCCATAGGTTTTGATATGTTGTGTTCTCATTTTCATTCATCTTAAGATTTTTGCTGAATTCTCTTGCAATTTTTTCTTTGACCCACTGATTGTTTAAGAGTGTGTTGTTTAATCTCCATATATTTATGAATTTTCCCTTTTTCTGTCCATTATTGATTTCCACCTTCATTCTGTTATGATTAGAGAAAGTATGTTGTATAATTTCAATCTTTTAAAATGTATTGGGAAACAGATGTGGCTCAAGCGATTGGGCTCCCATCTACCATATAGGAGGTCCAGGGTTCAATTCCTGGGGCCTCCTGGTGAAAGGCAAGCTGGCCTGAGCAGAGAGCTGGCCTGTGCAGAGTGCTGGCCTGGGCAGAGTGCTGGCCCACGTGGAGAGCTGGTGCAGCAAGATGATGCAACAAAAAGAGACACAGAGGAGAGACAATAAGAGACACAGCAGACCAGGGAGCTGAGGTGGCACAAGAGATTGAGCGCCTCTCTCCCACTCCAGACGGTCCTAGGATCAGTTGCCAGTGCCACCTAAAGAGAAGACAAGCAGACACAGAAGAGCACACAGAGAGCAGACGGCGAGTGCAAAACAGTGGGGAGGGGGAAGGGGGGAAATAAGTAAATAAATAAAATTAATCTTTAAATTTATTGAGACTTCTCTTGTGACCCAACATATAGTCTATCTTGGAGAAGGATCCATGAGAACTTGAAAATAATGTATAACCTGCTGTTTTGGGGTGCAGTCCTCTATAGATGTCTGTTAGGTCTAGTTCATTTATCATATTATTCAGGCTCTCTGTTTCTTTATTTATCCTCTGTCCAGATGTTCTATCCAATACTGAGAGTGGTGTATTGAAGTCCCCAACTATTATTGTGGAGACATCTATTTCTCCCTTCAGCTTTGCCAATGTGTGCCTCATGTACCTTGGGGCACTGAGCTTAGGTGCATAAATATTTAGAATAGTTACTTCTTCATGTTGAATTGTCCCCTTTATTAATATATATGACCTTCTTCATCCCTTATAACAGTTTCGCGTTTAAAATTTACTTTGTCCGATATTAGTATCGCTACTCCAGCTCTTTTTTTAGTTACTATTTGCATGGAATATCTTTTTCCAACCCTTCACTTACCTGGTTGTGTCCTTACCTCTGAGGTGAGTCTCTTGTAGACAACATATAGACGGCTCACATTTTTTTCCCATTCTATCAGTCTGTCTTTTGATTGGGGAGTTCAAGCCATTAACATTCAATGTTATAACTGTAAAGGTGTTACTTACTTCATCCATTTTGACCTTTGGCCTTCTGTTGTCATATCATACTATAGTCTATCTTTTTACCTTTTCTAATATTCTTCATTTCTACACTCTTCTCCAAGTCTTTTGCCCTTGTTTTTTTCCTTTCAGGCTGCAGTACTCCCTTTAGTATCTCTTGTAATTCTGGTCATTTGGTTACATACTCTTTCAGTTTTTGTTTGTCTGTGAAGACTTTGAACTCCCCTTCATTTTTTGAAGGACAGCTTTGTCGGATACAGAATTCTTGGCTGGCAGTTTTTCTCTTTCAATACCTTAAATACATCATACCACTTTTTTCTCTCCTCCATGGTTTCTGATGAGGGGTCGGCACTTAATCTTATCATGTTTCCCTTGTATGTGATGCTTTGCTTTTCTCTTGCTGCTTTCAAAATCTTCTCTTTATCTCTAATATTTGTCATTCTCAATAATAAGTGTCTTGGGGTAGTTCTGTTTGTGTTTATTCTGTTTGGGGTGCATTGTCCTTTTTGGATATTGAGATTTATATCTTTCATAAGGGTAGGGAAGTTTTTAGTCATTGTTTCCTCTATTCTTTCTGCCCCTTTTCCATCTTCTTCCCCTTCTAGGACGTCGCTAATGCATATTTTTGCATTTTGCATTGTCATTCAATTCCCTGAGACCTTGTTCCATTTTTTCCATTCTCTTCTCTTTCTGTTCTCCAGTTTTTTCCAGTTCAGATGTTCTGTCTTCAAAATCACTAATACTGTCTTCAAGCAGTTCAAATCTGCTCTTATGTTCCTCTAATGTATTTTTAGTCGCATCCATTGTGTCTTTCATTCCATTAAGGTCAGTTACTTTTCTTTCAAATTGTTCTTTATGCTCACCCAGTGTCTTCTTAATATCCTTTATCATTTTAGTCATATTTTCTTTCAATTCTTTAAAATGGTTTAGGGGAGTTCTGTGATTATCAATGATTAATTGTCTTAAATCCCGAATCTCTTCAGGATATTAGGTTTGTTCCTTTGGCTGGGCCATCTCTTCCTGTCTCCTAGTATGGTTTGAAATTTTTTGCTGATGTCTAGGTATCTGATATGTTGATGAATTTACTCTGATGGGCAATTTCTCTCTCTTGCCTATTGTTGTTATTTTTTTCACAGCTCTTTGATATTTGGTTCAACTTATCCTAAGTCTTTAAAACGGCCCAGCTTAAGTTCCCAAAATCGTGCCAGGGACTCACTAATGGGGCACAGACTTTCTTCCAGGGGCCTCTAAAAGCAGTTTCTGTCCATGTAATTTCCAGACTTGCCAGCAGATGGTGCTCGTTGGCACACTATTCTGCAGAGGTATATTTCTCTCGGTTTCCGTTTGTTTTCGTTTGGCCAGAGCTGGGATTCAAAGAGGGCTCTACAGGCCGAATTCACTGAGGAAAAGCCCCCTGAACCCCCCTCCCTTCCCCTTGTAACAGCTGGCAGGAAGGAAGACATCTGCTCCCCTTTCAGTCAGCTGAAGTAGTCCATGGGTTTCCCCCCTCTCCCCCCACTGACCCCCAAAGCAGGTCTCGTGGGCAGCCCCCGGCTCCCTCTCTGTTGTTCCTGTGAGAGCTGAGCCTTATCTGGCTAATCCAACACCATGTTCCACAATTTCCAGTCGGTCTGTACATTTTTAAATAGTTGGAAAATAAATCAAGAGAATATAGTGTGACACTTGAAACTTTCCTACTTCCTGTAGTTTAATGGGAACACAGTCACACCCATTCATTTATGTGTCATCTATGGCTGCAAAAGTGTTTAATTTTGAGGAGGTCCCATTTATCTATTTTTTCTTTTGTTGCACGTGCTTTGTGTGTGAGGCCCAAGAAACCACCACCTATTACAAGGTCTTGAAGATGTTTCCCTACATTTCTTCTAGTAGTTTTATGGTCCTGGCTTTTATATTTAGGCGTTTGATCCATTTTGAGTTGATTCTTGTATAGGGAGTTAGAAAGAGGTCTTCTTTCATTCTCTTGCTTATAGATATCCAGGTCCCCCAGCACCATTTGTTGAGGAGATTGTTTTGTCCCATTAACATTAACTTCATAGGCTTGTCAAAAACCAGTTGACTGTATGGGTGAGGGTTTATTTCTGGGTTCTCAATTCTATTCCACTGATCGATGTGTCTATCTTTATGACAGTACCATGCTGTTTTGACCACTGTAGCTTTGTAATATGTTTCAAGGTCAAGCAGCGAAATTCCTCCCACATCGCTCTTCTTTTTTAGAATGCTTTTGGCTATTTGGGTGCACTTTCCCTTCCAGATGAATTTGGTAATTGCCTTTTCTAATTCTGTAAAGTAAGCTGTTGGGATTTTGATTGGTATTGCATTGAATCTATAAATCAGTTTGGGTAAGATGACACCTTCACAATATTTATTCTTCCAATTCAATTGTTTAGGTCTTTTAAAATTTCTTTTAGCACTGTTTTGTGGTTTTCTCATATAGGTCCTGTACTTCTTTGGTTAAATTAATTCCTAGGTATTTGAGTCTTTTTGTTGCTATTGTAAATAGAATTTTCTCCCTGATTTCCTCCTCAGATTGTTCAGTACAGTCAGTGTAGAAAAACATTATTGATTTTTGCGTGTTGATCTTGTATCCTGCTACTTTGCTGAACTCATTTATAAGCTCAAGTAGCTTTGTAATGCATACTTCAGAATTTTCTAAGTATAGGATCATGTCATCCACACACACTGAGCGTTTTACTTCTTTTCCTATTCAAATGCCTTTAATTTTTTCTTTCTTGTCTAATTGCCCTAGCTAGAACTTCTAGTACAATACTGAATAACAATGGTGACAGTGGGCATCCTTGTCTTGTTCCTGATCTTAGGGGGAAAGCTTTCAACCTTTCCCCATTGAGTATGATGTTGGCTATGGGTTTTTCATATATGCCTTTTATCATATTGAGGAATTTCCCTTCTATTTCTATCTTTTGAAGTGTTTTGATCAAAAAGGAATGCTGGATTTTGTCAAATGCCTTTTCTGCATCGATTGAGATGATCATGTGATTTTCTTTCCTTCAATTTGTTAATGTGGTGAATTATGTTGATTGATTTTCTTATGCTGAACCAGCCTTGCATACCAGGAATAAATCCGATTTGGTCGTGACATATAAGTCTTTTGATATGCTGTTGGATGTGACTTGCAAGTATTTTGTTGAGAATTTTTGCATCTATGTTCATTAGAGAGATTGTTCTGTAATTTTCTTTTCTTGTGGAATCTTTATCTGGCTTTGGTATTAGGGTGATGTTGGTGTCATAAAATGTGTTGGGTAATTTTCCCTCCTCTTCAGTTTTTTGGAAGGGTTTAAACAGGATTGGTGTTAATTCTTTTAGAAATGCTTGGTAGAATTCACCTGTGAAGCCACCTGGTCCTGGACTTTTCTTCACTGGGAGATTTTTGATGACGGATTCAATCTCGTTAAAGGCAATTGGTTTGTTAAGTTCTTGTATTTCTTGTAGCATCAATATAGGTTGGTTGTGCATTTCTAGGAATTTGTCCATTTCATCTAGGTTGTCTAGTTTGTGGGCATACAGTTCCTCATAATACATTCTTACGATTCTTTTTATTTCTGTGGGGTCAGTTGTAAATTCCCCCCTTTCATTTCTGATTGTATTTATTTGCATCTTCTCTCTTTTTTCTTTGTTAGTCCAGCTAAGGATTTGTCAATTTTATTGATCTTCTGAAAGAACCAGCTTTTGGTTTTGTTGATTTTCTCTTTTTTTTTGTTCTCAATTTCACTTATTTCTGCTCTAATCTTTATTATTTCTTTCCTTCTGCTTGCTTTGGGATTGGTTTGCTGTTCTTTTTCTAGTTTCTCTAGTTTCAGTTAAATCTTTGAGTTTAACTCTTTTTTCTTTTTAAATATAGGCATTTAGGGCTATAAATTTCCCTCTCAAGACCGCCTCTGCTGTATCCCATAAGTTTTGATAAGTTGTGTTCTCGTTTTCATTTGTCTCAAAATATTTACTGATTTCACTTGCAATTTCTTCTTTGACCCACTAATCATTTAGGAGTGTGTTCTTCAGCCTGCACACATTTGCGAATTTACTTTTTTCCCATGTATTATTGATTTTCAGTTTCATTCCATTATGGTCTGAGAAGGTGCTTTGTATAATTTCAATCTTTTTATATTTATTAAGAGCTGCATTGTGCCCTAATATGTGGTCCATCCTGGAGAAAGATCCATGGGCACTTGAGAAGAATGTATAACCTGCTGAGTTTGGATGCAGTGTTCTATATATGTCTGTTAGGTCTAACTCATTTATCATATTATTCAAGTTCTCTGTTTCCTTGTTGAACTTCTGTTAGTTGTTCTATCTAATGTTGTATGTGGGGTGTTGAAGTCTCCAAAGATTATTTAGAGATGTCTATTTCTTCCTTCAGTTTTCTCAGTGTTTCTCTCATGTATTTTGGGGCACCCTGGTTAGGTGCATAGGTATTTATGACTGTTATATCTTCCTGGTGGATTGTACCTTTTATTAATATATAATGGCCTTCTGTATCTCTTATAACTTCTTGCATTTAAAGGCTGTTTTGTCTGATATTAGCATAGCTACTCCTGCTCTTTTTTGGTTACTATTTGCGTGGAGTATCTTTTTCCAACCTTTCACTTTCAGCCGGTTTGTAACCCTGATTCTAAGGTGAGTTGCTTATAAGCAGCATATGGATGGCTGATTTTTTAATCCATTTTGTCAGCCTCTATCTTTTGATTGAATCCGTTCATATTCAATGATATTACTGTAAATGCATTATTTATTTCCATCATTTTATTTTTGTTTTTCATATGTCCTATCATATTTTTGTCTTTTTACTCTTTTGGTTATCCTTTCTGCTATTCTTTCTTCTATACTCTCCTCCAGGCCTCTCTCTCCTGTCTTTTTATTTCAGGTTCTAAGGCTACCTTTAATATTTCCTGCAAAGGTGGATTCTTTTTTGCAAACTCTCTTTGTTTGTTTGTTTTTGAATATTTTATACTCATCTTCATATTTGAAGAGTAATTTTCCTGGAAAAAGAATTCTCGGCTGGCCGCTTTTCTCTTTATAAGAAATTGTATCATACCACTGTCTTCTTGCCTCCATGGTTTCTGAAGAGATCTCCATGCTAAGTCTTCTTGGGTGTCCCTTGTATATGATGGTTTGCTTCTCCTTGGCTGCTCTGAGAGTTTTCTCTTTATCTTTGACATTTGACGTTCTGAGTAGGATGTGTCTTGGAGTAAGTCTATTCAGATTTATACTCATTGGAGTACGGTGTCCTTCTTGGACATGTAAGTTCATTTCTTTCATGGGAATTGGGAAACTTTCAGCTATTATTTCCTCAATTACTCTTTCTGTCCCTTTTCCCTGCTTTTCTCCTGGAAATCCCATGACATGTATGTTGTTGTGTTTTGTGTTGTTATTAAACTCTCTGAACCCCTGGTCAAGTTTTTCCACATTCTTCTGTTCTTTTTTTTTTTTTTTTTTTTTTTAAGATTTTATTTATTTATTCATTTATCCCCCCCTTGCTGCTTGTGCTCGCTGGGTCAGCTAACCACGCCGTGCGGGCGGGCTTGCCTTCACCAGGAGGCCCCGGCTTGCCTTCACCAGGAGGCCCCGGGAACCGAACCCGGGGCCTCCCATATGGTAAATGGGAGCTCTACTGATTGAGCCACAGCCGCTTCCCCATATTCTGTTCTTTTCTTTCTTCAATTTTAGCTGTTCTGCCTTAGGTATCACTTATTCTTCCTTCTATAATTTTGAGTCTGCTGTTGTATGCCTCTAATGTGTCTTTTATCTCACCTGTTGTGTCTTTCATTCCCATGAGCTCTGTTACTTTTCCATTCAGGATTCAAATTCTTCTTTGCCCTCACTCAATGTCTTCTTGATGTCTTTTATCTCTTTAGCCATATAGTCTCTCAACTCATTAATTTGATTTTGGAAATTTGTGTACACCTCTCTAATTAGTTCTCTGAAATCCTGAGTCTCTTTTGGGGCTTTGATATATTCCTTTTCTTGGGCCATGTCTTCTATTTTCTTAGTATGGCTCATAATTTTTTGCTGATGTCTAAACATCTGATTAGGATGTATTTACTCAGATGCTCAATTTCTTTCTCTTTTGTAGGGATTTAGTGGCAGAAGGCTGTGTGTTACCACTGCTCTTTGATTCTTGGCTCGACCTGGATTGTTAGGATTGTCCCTGCTGGTTGCTCAAAACTGGGCACTGGACCCAGTAATTGGTTGTAGACCCAATTACTAGGGCCTTCAGGAGGGTCTATAGAGGTCAGAAAGAGCTTCTCTTATTTTTAATTTCTTGTGTGCATTTCCTTGTGTGGCCAGTAGATGGCGATCTTTGGCAGCTCTGAGTTCAATGCCTGGTCGGAATGTATCTGTTGCAACACAGACTGGATCAATGAGACAGAGCTTCCTGCCTGGAGCCTAAGAGCCTTGTAATTCAAATTTTCTCAGAGACAGTTCTCTAGCCTTCTCTGGCAGCCCCTTCTCCTTTCCCAGGTAGGAAACACCTCCACTCCCCTCTGAGTCCTCAACAATCAGTCCCTGCTAGTAGAGGAGGAGATTGGGAGGGTTGTAAATCTCTAGCCCCTTGCAGGCTCCAAGGCAAACAATGGTGCAGCCCCACCCAGCCTGGAAGGGCTCCTGGGGCACAGCAGACCAAACTTGTGGGTCAGAAGCTGAGCCAGCCTTTGGCTGTGTCCCTCTCTCTCCCCTTTCCTGGAGTGGTGGATCCCTGGAGCCCCCTTTGTCTGTAGCTGCAGGCTCAGAGGCCTGAGAACTCTAAAGTGCCTTTAGTGTGGGGGAGGGTGCTGGCATCAGCAGCCCCTGGTTTCAACTCATAGTTCTGTAGTTGCAATTTCCCTCCCTTGTCCCTCTCTCCTCTGGGCCATGTCCAGACTTTGCCTGATATCCTAAACCCTAGAAGATATCCATTCTCTTCCCTTTTCTAGCTTCTAGTGGTCACCCACATTTATTGGCTTGTGGCTCCTTCACCCGTCTTCAAAGTGTATCCCTCTAAGTTCTTTTTCCACTGCCACTGCCCCTTCTCCTTCTCTGGCTTTCCTGCCTCCATCTTTCCTTTATAAGGGTCCTGTGATAAACCTAGATAATCTTCCCATCTCAAAGACCTTAAGTTCATCACCCATGCAAGGTCCTTTTTCCACATAAGGTAACATTCACAGGTCCTGGGGCCTAGGACGTGCATGTCTTTGAGGGGCCATTCTTCAGTCTAGCGCAAGATAATGATTTCCAAAGATATTTAAATTAAGTACATTTATTTAAATTGAAAAAGAGATTGAGAAATCCAAGAACAAGAAACAAGTCAGCCTGTGGACCACACCTTCATAGGGAAGAGAGAAAATAGAGAACATATTTGGAAGCAAAGACACATTTCTCTTTGTGTGGATGAACGTGACGAAGTCAAGCGCATGATGGTTTTTGTTGTTTGTGCCTTTCGAAGTCAGAAAGCATTTAGTTGCCTTGACAGTGAAAAACTGATGGTCGTGAGAACAGGGAGGAGTTTGGCTAGAAGACAAAAGGAAAGGGTTAGATGTGTTTGAGTAATTCTCACGGGTACTTCTTTTTACACAAACACTAGAGGAAGGCAACTGCTTGCATATTCTTCTGATGAGACCTTGTGTCAAGGTCATTTTCAGTAATTGTTCATTTGTATGATGATGACCAGGAGAGATACTGAAACGGCTCCTTTCTGTTGTCCTCTCTCCACTCCAATAAGCCCTAAAAGAAATATCTATGTGGCTTTAGGCTATCTCCTAGACCCGTAAGTCACAGGGTTTTGATCATTCATGGATGAAAGGTTTTCTTTCCAATTTTATCCCAAACAAAGGTTAAATTTTTTTTCATGATATGTTAAAAATTACTCTCTCAAAGAAATAATGTTATCTTGTAGAATATAAAAACCTTAGCAATGCATGAGATATGTTGGAAAGACCTTTGACTTTGGCATCTGATAAACTAGACTTGTGTTCACCGATATGGTAGCATTTTTAAAATAAAAAAATTAAAATAAATAAAATAAAAATAAAATAAATAAAATAAAAATGTAGTTCCTCAGTAGTACCAGCCACATGGGGCTAGTGGCTTCCACATTGGACAGTGCAGATACAGAATATTTTCATCATCTTAGAAGTTCTATTGGACAGTATGGTTCTAGATTTTAATTTTGGCTCCCAATTCTTAAATTATCTGATAATGATAAAGTCTCTCCAATTTGCTGGCTATCTTAATTCATCCTTTAAGTTAACTCTTCAACAGTAAGAAAAAAATGATATATGATTCATAGATATCTTTGCAAGGGTTAAAGTTAGCTAGTAAATATGAAGTTTCTGAAATAGGGACTGAAAATTAATAAATCCTTAAAAAAAAAAAAAAAAAAGAACTACCTGCTATTTCCCCCATGACTCCCTGTTTCACAGTCACAGACAAATATAAAGATAAGGGTGACTATGAAGATCTATGAATATAAAGATCTAGTCTATTTTTGTCACTGACCTTTTTAAAAAAAAGGCACTCTAAGAGGATCTGACAATTCCCAAATTCTCTCTATAGTTCTTATTCCAAGCATGAATCTTTGGAGACTCATTTATCAACTATTGATACATGGGTAAAGAACATTGCTTTAATAATAGGGACTTGAAGATCAAAATAGACCCCAAAACAATGGAATTTCTCTTGATTGTAAAAATACAGTTATTAGGGGAAGCAGATGTGGCTTAAGCAGTTGGGTGCCTGCCTACCACATGAGAGGACCCGGATTTGGTTCCCTGTGCCTCCTAAAAAGAAGACGAGCAAACAACAAACAGACACAGAGAGCAGACAGCAACCTCAAACAACAGGGGGTGAGAGGATAAATAAAATAAATCTTTAAAAAAATTCAGGTATTAGGCTAAGAAAATAATCTCCTTTCGTAAGAAGCACTGCAATGACATTTAATGATCCAGAACCCCTAAATCTAACCCTGGTGACCAGGAAGTGAAGCCGGCTAGTAAAATAGGGAATCAGTATATGGATTTGGAACCTGGTGTGGACAATGATACCCCCAAGATGGCTGCTGGAAGACCCTCGTGAGAATCTCATTCTGGAATGAGATTCCCAGAGATTCCCAGGAGACGCTCGGGATATTCTCCAGGGGCCTTATAATTGGACCCTCCTGGGAGATTGATGGGTGGGGTAATCAATCAAAACAGCAAACACCTGAGACTCTTACCATGCCATTAGCAAGGGGGTGGAATAATTAATGGTTAAAGAGCAGGCACAAAGGTCGGATCTCCCCTGCTCCCGGCTCCCGTTCTCCTCGGCCCTCGTGGCTTCTGCGCCCTGCTCTCACCGTGTCCCCCCTGCATGGATCAACACGCAAGTAAAACCTGGGCATTTATAATCTATAATGGGAAATTGTAGTCTATAAATCAGCCCTCTTTATCACCCTTCAGCCCCTTACTCTCTACCGGGGACTCATGGTCTGTTATTTTCTCCCATTTCTCTTCCCTCCCTATCTTAATTAATTACTGGCTTAACTAACCCGATGTGCTCTGAAATTCATTTCTGCAGCATAAGTCAAGAACCTAGACTAAATCCGGTAACAGAAGCATCGATGTTAAATGCATATCCACTCACCTAATTGATATTCTGGGGACAGGTGTCTGTAAAAGAAGATGCCATAGTAAGTGATTTGTTTCCCATTCAAAAACGTCATGAAACATATTATCTGAAGTAGGATCATTTTGTTTCTATTTTTTTTACTTGTAATAACCAACTTATTATATGTATTTTTGTTAATTTCTACAGCAGATATTCAAAGGGGGAAGAGAGCATCTCGTGAAAAGAGAGTTTCCCATTTGCCCCATTTGAATCTACTAAAAGCAATGGAATAAACAAGGCAGAAGTTTTGCAGACATGATTGAAAGGGAGTGCTTGGGAAGGATGCAAGGTACAGCAGCCACTAGTTGTCTCTCTATAGTATATGTATGAATGTATCTTACGCACATATCTCCACATGAAGAAAAGGACAAGAATTACAGCATTACGTGACCTCGGCAAGTTTGAGATTCTTCCTCCTGAAGCCCTGACTTATCAGCCTACACTGATATCTGAGAATATCTGAGAACAGTTGCGAAAGAGGGGGGAAAAGAAAGAAAAAAGGCACTTAACAAAGATAAAGGCCTGAATAGAGGATGTTTTGAAAGGTAATAAGCATTTTACCAGGGCTAAGAAATGATTTACAAAGAGCTAAACTTTTATAAAATAAAATTGCATAACATGTTTGTATTCATTTACCTACTACTGCATTTTTTCCTTCTGCTTCATTATTACAAAAACAAAATGCGCCCGAAAGCAAAACAAAAGCCACCCCCCGAAACAAACAAAACGATCATACATGCACAATAGAAAAGGGCATTTATACTTTAAAAAAGTGCTTTTATACATAAAATAACTCATTTGCTTATCACATGAAAAATATGGTAAAAAGAAGGCAGCGACATACCTGTTCCCCTGATTTTAATACTATTTTTTACTGGAACAGCCATTTCCTTTATCCTTGCTTTGTACATCTCATAGTCTTTAGGGAACAGGTCGTGACCTCTGGCTGGAATAGGAGGACGAGATTCTGAATGGCTCCGTACTAGATTCCTGAGAAAGTCTCAGTATGAAATGGAAAGTTGATGCCAAGAGAAAAGCGGTTCTGAGGCCAGTGATGAGTGGAGACAGCCGCCCTATTTGAGGGGTCAGCCCTGTCAAGTGATTGAAGAGCATCTTCCCCCTTTTGCTTTTTGGCAAACTGCCAGGCTCCCTTCACCTGGGGTTCTGAACTCAAGCTACAGGTGTTCAGAGGAAGGGGCAGGACGGCGGGATTCATGGGCTTGGGAGGTCAGGTGCCTCCTGCAGCCAATTCCAAATGGGACAACCCAGGGCCCATTCTTTCCTCTCAGCTGGCCAGAAGGAGCTGGTGTTCAACAGGGACCCTGGAAGGCCCAGGAGGGAGGTTGTAAGTCACAGGTGAAGTTCCCAAGGATGACGATTCTTCCTCGTTTCCCCAAAAGCTGAACCTTTGGTGTCTCTTTTGGGACACCAAAGAGAATCTCTCCCTATGCCCTGTCAGTGATTTAGAGATTCGAGAACCATTCGCAGTCTTGGATAGTATCACCTCTACTTCTGTCCCAGTGTCCTTTTTCCTAAATGTGGATCTTTCCATAAGAAGCACTTTCCAATTTGGAAATAGACTCTAACCATAAGGGTGTGTGTTAAAAACTGACTGGGACGCTCCTTGGAGCAGTGGTTCCCAAACGTATCCTCACATCAGAACCACCTGGGATCCTTAAAAAATCCCGAAGCCGAGGCAACAGTTCAGACCAATTAAATTACAATCTCTGGGGTGGGAAACAGGTATGAGTATGTTTGAAAACTCTCAAGGTTTCCTCAATAAGGAAACAGAATTACCATATGACTGAGCAATTCCATGCCTGTGTATACACCCCAAAGATTTGAAAACAGGTGCTTAAACAAAAACTAGTAGCATTTTTCACAGTAGACAAAGGATGGAAAAAAACCAAATGCCCACCAACTGATTTCTGGATAAACATTGTGGTATAGTCATACAATGGAATATGATTCACTCATGAAAAGGAATGAAGTACTGATACATGCTACAACGTGGATGGACCTTGAAAATATTGTGCTAAGTGAAAGGAGCCTGGCACAAAAGGTCACTCGTATGATTTCATTTATAGGAAATATCCAGAATAGGCAAGTTCTTAGAAACAGAGAGCAGTTAGTGGATGGCAGGGGGTGAAGGTGGGTGGGAGAATGGTAATGGGTTTGGGGTTTCTTTCTGGGGTGATGAAAAGTTCTGGAACTAGAGAGAGGTGATGGTTGCTCAACACTGTGAATGTACTAAATGGCACTGAATTGCGTATTTTTAAAAGTTTAAAACGGTAAATTTTACATTATGTGTATTTTATCACAATAATAATAATAATAAATAAATTTAAAAAACCCTCTCCAGATGAGTCATTGTGGAGACAAGTTTGGGAATCACTGAATTAGAGAATTTTGTTGTCAAGTTCTTTCCTTTGCTGGGAGAAAGTCAAAGAAATGAGATAATCATAATAATAATCAATATCATTTCTGATGGACCTGAACTTCTTTTTCAAATTTATTTTTAAATGTGCATACAACGAAATCCACTCCTTAGAGTGTGTTAGTAAAGTTCTATGGGTTTTGACGAGCGCAGAGCTGTGACATCACCAGTGAAGACAGGGAACAAGTCCCTCATTTCCAGCAAATTCCCATGTGCTGCCCCCTTGTGGTCACACCCTCCTCCCACCCCAACGCCAGGCCACCGCTGCTCTGACCGCTGTTGGCACAGCTCTGTCTTTTCTAGAACGTCCTATAAACGGAACCACACGTTGTGTAGCCATCTGCACCTGGCATTTGAGATGCATCCATGTTGATGGATGTTTCAATAATTCATTCCTGCTTATTTCTGAGTAATATCCCATGTGACGTCTGTACCATGGTTACAGAATTTGGGTTGTTTCCAGTTTTTGGTGTTTATGGATAGAGTGGCTATAAACCTTCTGTGTAAACGTGAATTTTCTTTTCTCTGGGGTAAATGCCCAGGAGTGGAATTTCTGGGTCATCTGAGCTTTATTTTAATTTTTTTTTCAGGAGGTACCAGGGATTGAACCTGGGACCTCATACATGGGAAGCAGGTGCTCAACCACTGAGCTACACCCGCTCCCCTGAACATCTTTTTTTTTTTTTTTTTTATCTCCCATCCAACCCTTACAGTTTCCTGCATACTTCCAAATTAAAATGTCTATTATGGGAGGTTTAGGCATGGATGGAAGGAAAGAGGTATTTATTCCCCCACCCCCACCCCGTATCAGTTTCTCAAGAAAAATGGCGTACCTTAGCATAGGTTCCTCTCAGGACCTTCTGACAGAATAAATACCAGAGTGGCATCCTCATTCCTACCCACAAGGCCAGATACTAGCAGACGCCAAGAGAACATGTTCACTGAATCTTCATTACTCCCGAGAGGTGAGGCTGAGATACAGACCGAGGGCAAATAGCACGGATGTCACCTGGCCGTCCTCACTTAGGTTGACTAAAAATATTATGCATGCATTTTTGTTTGTCTCTTTTATTTCAATATAGTTGAGCCCTGAATCTGTGTGTGAAAGAAAGATGGACATAACATCTTGCCTTATGCTGGAAAGAATTAATTTGTGACATTTTGAACATCACGGCTCATCTTTAGTGTCAGGCAGGGCACCCCTCAACAGCCTCCCTAAGATGCATCCGGGACCTTTGGAGTCTATTTCAAGGAAACTGAAGAAAGAAAATATTGGCTCTATTCCCAGTTTTTTTTTTTTTTACATTGGAGAACTTACCTATTAGCTATTTCCAGAAAAATATTTGGTCATGTTACCGGCTCAAGCTGCTCAAGCCTTGAGGTTTTTGGGAGTTTGAAAATTAGACCTGAAAATCCTTGTATATATCCTGGATTGTCAGGTTGGGATATTATCAGGTTGGTGCAAAAGTAATTGAGGTTTTGCATTGTTGGCATTTGCCATTTGATATTGAATACGTTCTTAAATAAACGTGGTTATGTTATACATCTTTTTAGTGTGCATTTCTCGCTTTATTTATTTATTTTTTTGCTAATGACTTATTATTTACTGTTTATTTTATATTTTTTTGGACTATGGAAATGATGTTAGACAAAAAGCAAATTCGAGCGATTTTCTTTTTTGAGTTCAAAATGGGTTGTAAAGCATCAGAGACAACTCACAACATCAACAACGTATTTGGCCAGGAAAAGCTAATGACCGTTCTGTGCAGTGGTGGTTCAAGAAGTTTTGCAAAGGAGACGAGAGCTTTGAAGATGAGGAGCGTGGTGGCCGGCCATCGGAAGTTGACAACGACCAGTGGCGAGCAATCATGGATGCTGATCCTCTTACAACTACAGGAGAAGTTACCGAAGACCTCAGCGTCGACCATTCTACGGTTGCTGGGCATTTGAAGCAAATTGGAAAGGTGAAAAAGCTCAGTAAGTGGGTGCCTCATGTGCTGACCGAAAAGAAAAAAAACCATCGTTTTGAAATGGTGGCTTTTCTTATTCTACGCAATAACAATAAACCATTTCTCGATCGGATTGTGACATGCAACGAAAAGTGGATTTTATGTGACAACCGGTGGCGACCAGCTCACTGGTTGTACCAAGAAGGGGCTCCAAAGCACTTCCCAAATCCAAACTTGCACCAAAAAAAGGTCATGGTCACTGTTTGGTGGTCTGCGGCCGGTCTGACCCACTACAGCTTTCTGAATCCCGACGAAACCCTTACATCTGAGAAGTGTGCTCAGCAAATCGATGAGCTGCACCGAGAACTGCAATGCCTGCAGCTGGCACTGACCAGCAGAAAGGGCCCAATTCTTCTCCACGACAATGCCCGACCCCACGTCGCACAACCAACGCTTCAAAAATTGAACGAATTGGCCTTCGAAGTTTTGCCTCATCTGCCGTATTCACCTGACCTCTCCCCAAATGACAACCACTTCTTCAAGCATCTCAACAACTTTTTGCAGAGAAAACGCTTCCACAACCAGCATTTCTTGCAGAAAATGCTTTCCAAGAGTTCGCCGAATCCCGAAGCATGGATTTTTATGCTACAGGAATAAACAAACTTATTTCTCATTGGCAAAAATGTGTTGATTGTAATGGTTCCTATTTTGATTAATAAAGATGTGTTTGAGCCTAGTTATAATGATTTGAAATTCATGGTCCGAAACCACAATTCCTTTTGCACCAATCAAATACCACATCCTACAACAATACATATTTGAGAATTTCTTTCACATCATGAGATGAATGGTGCTCAAAACTAACACTGACGGAGTACTCATTCTTCAGTTATTTATCCCTTTACACATTTATCAATAACTAGGAAGCCAGATAATATTTTTAATCCAAGAGAATATCGCAGAGAACAAAACAAACAAGATGTCTGCTCTCACAGAGCTGCCGTTTTGTTGAGGGAAGAAAATAAAGAAATAAATAAGAATGGACCATGTCAGGGAATGATATCTACTGTTTACATGATTTATTGAGAAAGAGAGCAGAAAGAAGATGTGGAGAAAAGTGGGGGTCAAGGCTGTACTGGATGGGGTGCCACGGCGGGGCTGGCTGAGGAGGTGACATATGTCTGAGATGCTAAAGAAATGTGGGGGGAGGGCCCCGTAGATATCCAGGGAAGAACATTCCAGAGAGAGAGCACAAAAGCATGTGCCAAGGCTCTGGGGAATGAATGTGGGTGGTGATTTGAAAAGAGAATGCCATGCGACTGAGGTGGAGGGAGCATAAAGTGGGGGTGTGGAAAGGAGGCCAGAGGCAGCCCCAGAAATGCAATCCACGACCCTGAGGTTATCCTCAGCACTCTTTAGGCATGAACGCATTGAAGTCTAACAAGAACCCTGGAAGTTTGCTGTCGTTCGAATGTTTTTTTAAAGGTGGACAACTTTTTTTTTTTTACAAGTCAATTTTCTTTTTTTAAAGATTTTATTTATTTATTCATTTATCCCCCCCTTGCTGCTTGTGCTCGCTGGGTCAGCTAACCACGCCGCGCGGGTGGGCCTGCCTTCACCAGGAGGCCCCGGGAACCGAACCCGGGGCCTCCCATATGGTAAACGGGAGCCCTACTGATTGAGCCACAGCCGCTTCCCAAGTCAATTTTCTTGATGCATATTAATAATCGTTCCAGTTTTACAGATGAAAATATTGATGCTGAGAGTTGTTATATGATGCTTAGGGCTCTTCTGCTAATAAGTGGAAATTCTAGAACAGCCATCACTCGCCACAGGTTGGTGTCGAGCACTTGAAATGTGGCAGGTCTGAACTGAGAGCTGCTGTAGGTGTGGGTTGCATTCTGGATTTCGAAGCTTTAAAATATCTCACTAATAATTTCATTGTATTGATTACATATTGAAATGTAATCACATATTGGGTTAAATTAAATATGTATTGGGTTAAATAAAAGATTGTATTAAAATCATTTTCACCTGTTTTGTCTTACTTTTCATAATGGGCCTACTACAAATTAAAAATTATACACATGACTCATATTATATTTCTACTGGACAACACTCTTTTGGAATATGAGGTTAGACAGGCCTAGCACAAAATATTGTGATTTTCCTGTACTGTGTTTGATTTCGGGGAGTTAAGAAGATTTTTCCAAGGTTCAAATCCTAGGGTGATGAATTTTTTTTTAGTCACAAAAATATATCCTTGAATGCATAATTTAGTAGGTTTGTCTTTAAAACATTATCAATTAAAATAATACTATTTTATGGCAAATTAGAATAACTTGTGATTTTCATATTGCTCTCCCAATACCATTTTTCAAACAAGTGTTCTATAGACCGCTATATATCTTAGAGCATTGTGGAAATTTCTTTATAAGCTAATTTATCTAATTGTTAACTTTAAAATAAGCTCGCACAACATTGTAATGTTTTCATATTGAACAGACTAGCGACCAGAGGATAAATCCATTAGCTATATTTTCTACCTGGTACCATTGATTATAGTCAATGAGACCGTCCTTACCGTCCTACTACGTCGAGGTCGGCACCAAAGTTTAACAACGTTATCAGCAGAGTTCTCTTAATCTACGGCTGCATCTAAGACACACTCAGCTGTTTTGCAACTGCCACCACCCTGGTCACTTAGAGACCTTGAGATAATCCCGTTCTTCTTTGTTTTTTGTTTTTATTTTTATTTTTTCTTTTCATTTTATTTTTTTTCTTCTTCTTTGTTTTTGACAACTGTACCAGTGTGCATACTAGAAGTGAGAAAAAGGAAGGGAGGAAATGACGGCAGAAGACGTGGCAGGTAAAGGAACAAGAGAAACAAGTTTAAAAGAGAAAATATGAACATTGAGGAGAGAAAATAAGATATTATTGGGGAACTGTGGCAGTTTGATATTATTATTATTATTATTTTTTTAAAGATTTTATTTATTTATTCATTTATCCCCCCCTTGCTGCCTGTGCTCAACGGGTCAGCTAACCACGCCGTGCGGGCGGGCCTGCCCTCACCAGGAGGCCCCGGGAACCGAACCCGGGGCCTCCCATATGGTAAACGGGAGCCCTACTGATTGAGCCACAGCCGCTTCCCAGTTTGATATTATTTATGAATTCCAAAAAGAGATATTGATCATGTTTGTAAACTGGTCTGTTCCTCTGGGCATGATCCATCCCCTTTGACTGATTTAAATTAAAAGGCTTCACCTTCACTTGATTAACTCCATCAGGGCTTTGATTTGACCATGTCTGCAGGCTTGACTCCCCCCACCCCTTGGTGGGCTATGTAAACAGACACTCAGTCAAGAACACAGAAGCAGATACGCAAGAAAAGAGGACGGTTGCTCCGTAGACTCGGAAGAGGATCCTTCAGCCCCCGGAAGAGAGACGAGCCATTCACCCGATAGCTTACAGCTGACCTTGTGAAGGGGGCAGGGCAGCTGAGCCCGGAAAGACTCGAGCCCTCCAGGATGCAGCTGAGTTCAGAAGGAGCTGGGACCACGGAGCCTCGAGAGAGAGGAAGGCTGAGCCTTCACATGCATCGCCCGCCATCTTGCTTCAACATGTGGCAACAGACTTTGGGTGGGGAAGTCCCTCTTATGGTACCTTGAGTTGGACTCCTTAGGGCCTTGTGACTGTAAGCTTCTACCCCCAAATAAATACCTTTTATAAAAGCCAACAGAGTTCTGGTACTTTGCACCCCTTTGGCTGACTAATACAGGAACCAATTAAGACTCAGTGATGGGGTGTCACATGTTGACTGGAAGGCTGAGGGTCAAACACACCGTTAGTCCATTTCATCCCTACACTTCTGCTGGCTGCAAATATAGCTGCCAATTCATTGAACTGTACAAGGATGAAATTCAAACACAAATCACTACTTTATTTATTTAATTTTATTATTTTTTTAAGGTACTGGGGCTGGGGATGAACCTGGGACCTTGTATGTGGGAAGCCGGCACTTAACCACTGAGCTACACAGGCTCCCCAAATCACTATTTTTTATCTAAGGAAAAGCATATGCCAAGTGTATGAACTTAAGAATTTAGGGAAGCGGCTGTGGCTCAATCAGTGGGGCTCCTGTTTACCATTTGGGAGGCCCCGGGTTCGGTTCCCGGGGCCTCCTAGCGGGGGCAAGCCCGCCCGCACGGTGTGGTTAGCTGACCCAGTGAGCACAAGCAGCAAGGGGCGGGGGGATAAATGAATAAATAAATAAAATCTTTAAAAAGAAAAAAAAAAAAGAATTTATATCATAGAATGTTCAAGAGTAGCATCATTTAGAGCTCTTTCATGTTACTGGGTTTATGAGTCTCAAATGGTTTTAAAGAAAATTCTGCATAATGTGAATACTTTGCTATTTCTTTCCTAATATAAGAATGATGAACATACTAAGTTTTATTGTTACATTATTTTAAAATTTCAACATAAGCATAGATCTTAAACACAATTATCTAAGGGATAGCTTGTAATGTTGATTGTTTTCTATATAGATTACAAAAAAATAAAAATAAAACAGAAATTTGGTATTTGCATTCCTCATAATCCTATTAAAAACACATTTTAGACTTTTGTTCTTAGGTAACTCTATTTTTCCCTTTATCGGTGAAACCTAATAAATAAATGTGCTCTATACGTTTTTAGAAGCACTCAGATTCAGTGAGGAGGCTCCCGTCTTTAGGTTCCATCTCTTCACATGTGAGGAAATGAAGCTGGTTAGTTGCACAGAGTGGAATGCAGATAGCAGGCTATGAATCCCTTGATTCTCAACTGTGGGTAAATAGCACCAGTTTTATTATAATTTTATTTTGCTGGCTTTAATTGCAAACTCTTGAAAGCTCTGGGCCTTTGGGACAATAGCGTAGATTTTTAAGGACAAAGGCTCTGAAACCAGACATTCTGAGTGGAAATCTTGGCTCTGCGGCCCCACGTATCTCTGGGGAGGCTTCTTAAACATTATGAGCTTATTATTCCCTTTACATATCTCCTAGGGCCACTGAGAGAAGTCAATGAATGAATGCCTGCAAAGCCTTCCTAGCAGTGCCCGGCACACAGTAAAGCTTTTATGAATGTTAGCTCTTCACGGCAGTCATGGCTGCCATTGCAATAACAAAACTGCAATAGTATTTAAAAATAAAGGGAAGCGGCTGTGGCTCAATCAGTGGGGCTCCCGTTTGCCATGTGGGAGGCCCCGGGTTCGGTCCCCGGGGCCTCCTGGTGAGGGCGGGCCCGCCTGCACGGCGTGGTTGGCTGACTCAGCGAGCACAAGCAGCAAGGGGGGATAAATGAATAAATAAATAAAATCTTTAAAAACAAACAAACAAACAAAAAAAAATAAATAAAAATAAAATTACCACAGTTCACAAGGGCCAGTCATACTTACAGTGCATGGTGTACCAGGAATTCCCACTTTTCTTTGCTTTGAGAGTGAAATTTTGGCATGTACAATTAACCCTTGAAAATGAAACGATGCCAAATTAATGAAAAAAATCACTGAACTCATTCATTAAAAGAAATACTTACCACTTACAAGTGGCACTTTCATAAGACGTGTAATCTATTTATTTTGCTTTGCCTTCAAAGAAGTCTCTGATCCATGAAAAACATGTGCATGAAAAAAATCCCATTCACAGCAGAGATGTGAGTGGCACAGCTCTGCAGTTACTAGGTCCAGTGCGCCAGCCCAGGCTGCTTTTATTTATTTATTTATTTTTCTTTTTAAACAATTTATTGAAGTATATCATTCACACATGAACATACATAAACTGTAAGTGTTCAGTAAACATCGTGATCTTACAAAACAAACATGCATAACATCACACAGGGCTCCCACACATCGCCCCCCCAACAAACACCCTGCATTGTTGTGAAACATTTGTTAGCAAATCATGAAAGAGCATCGTCAAAGTATTACTACTAACCATAGTCCGTATCCTCCTCCCCTATACATTTTTTTAAGGATTTATTTACTTTTATCCATTTTACACCCCCCCCCCCGGTTTTGCTGTTTCTGTGTCCATTCGCTGGGCAACTCTCTGTGTCCGTTTCCTGCCCTCTCTTCTCATCCTTCTCCTCCTGTCTTCCCTGGGATTCGAGCCTCGGAACCTCCGATGTGGGAGAGAGGCGTCCTACCGCCTGTGACACCTTAGTTCCTGGTTTTTCGGTGTGTCTCATCTTGGCTCTCCCTTGTGTCACTCTCCTGTTACATCCTCATTTTGCTGCATGGCTTGCGGGGCCTGGTGGCGCACCTGTGCATGGGGCCTGATGGCTCACCTGCACACAGGGCCCACGCGCCTTCTATATTTTCTTTTTTTTTTCATTTTTACCAGGAGGTCCCGGCGGTCGAACCCGGGTCCCTCCATATGGGAGACGGATGCCCAACCACCCAAGCCGCATCCATCCCCTGCTATATCTGTTAAGGTTGACCAAAGATACCCAGAGTTACAGTCTTTTCCCATACAGGATGGTCATATAATAAATCAGGCTTAGTTTATCACCAGCATTCTAAAAACCAGACCTAGGGAGAAAAACTAGGTCTGGGGATACATGCATGGTTTCTAATATAGCGAATATTTGGCCTACCCTGATTATCACAAAATCAGGACAGTGAGAGGATTCGCAACCCAGGCTGCTTTTATTTCTTCCTTTTGACTGAGATGTAACAAACTTTCATTAAAGTGTATTAACATATGCATAGCAGGATTCAGTTTTACATATATCACGTAACCACCATAACCAGACCAAGAATGCAACATCGTGAGAAATTCAGGGAGACTCTCTTTTGAATCCTCTCACTTAATAACTAACCAAAAGAAACTACTATTCTGACCTCTCTTAGCACAGATGAGTTCACCTGCTTTTGACATTTGCACAAGTGGAAGAGTACAGTATGGTATGAACTTGTTTGGTCTGGCTTTTTTTTCACTCAGTATTATGCCTGTGAGATTCATCTATGTCTCACAGCATTAATTTGTTCTTTTTCACTGCTGTGTACTATTCCAGTCCATGAAACCATTGCAATGTATTCATGCATTTTACAGGTGATACACATTCAGGTTGTTTCTAGTTTGGGAATGTTATGAATACTATGATAGACCATTTAAAAGTTTTTTTTGATTCTCTTCATAGAAAATCTTTTTTTTAAAAGAGTTATTGGGGATTGAACATGAGACCTCATATATGCAAAGCAGGCTCTCAACCACTGAGCTATATCAGCTCTGCCTTATAGATAATCTTATCTGTGAAAAATGACAATTTAAGTTCTTTTTTCCACCAAACTGTATACCTCTCATTTGTTTTCCTCTCCTTATTGCCCATATATTCATCCTTTTTGGTTCTCTTTATTCCTTCTGTGGTTTCATGCTTTTGGCTGGTATTATTTCATTTCCACCTGGAGAATTTCCTTTAATATTTTTAGCAGTGCAAGGCTGCTGGGAATGGTTTCTAGGAGCTTTTATTTCTTTGGAATGCCTTTGTTTTGTTTTCATTTTTTCCTTAGTTTTTACTGTAGCAATATGTATATCAGAAAATTTGCCATCTCAATAATTTTTAAGTGTCTAATGCAGTGGAGAGCATACTGGGATGAAATGTGAGCTTCCGTCTAAGTTCATGCCTGTCTACACTCTCTCTTCTAGCAATCCATAGTTTTGGAGTAATCTTGTATCTTATGTGTCACTCCTGTGCTCAATAACCCATCAGGGCTTCCTATACACCCATGAAGGCCTGAGCGGTTATTCTCAAACTATCCTATGCCCCTTTCCAATCACATTCCTGTGTACAATTCTCGTTCACATATACTATAGCAGGCCAGGAGGAAATATGCAACCCTGAATATAAATAGAGCAGGTTATTTCTCATTTTGCTATTTGGTTCTTCAGACAGCACCGATTTCTTTGAAAAGTAAAAATCTCAACTCAAATGTCATCTTCCATGTGGACATTTCCAGGCCTCCATAGATGGATATTTTTCTTTCCTCTTATTTTTATTTCAATTACTTAACCTTTTACTCTCTGCAAGTGACTACTCACCTGACATAAAAGGTGAAGGTCAAGTCCAAATTGTCTAATCTTTTGATATAATGAAGGTACATTCTTAGTGGTCCGTTTTCACTAATCTTTTTCACATTGTTGGCCATCAAGTAAACAGTATTTCACTTTCTATCCTACTTAAAAGAACATTTCTTAAGTTATGTTAGGAAATCCTTTGCTCTGCACATGCTAATTTATGAAAATGCAACAATAAAACACCCCATTGTTGGATAATAAAAGCCTCTGATGTCATTGCATAACTCAAGAGCAAAACAAAAACAAAACGAAACAGCAATAATCACGAAAGTAAGCAAGATACCACGCTCGCATGTTCGATGTTGTGTCATTGGCCACCACATATTGTGATGAGCTTAGTCACAATTCTGGTGCCATGATTTTTGCCATAGAGGCAAGTCAAGGTAAAGCTCTGAATCCAATACCCAACACCACACACACACACACACACACACACACAAGGAGCCGGCCTCTCCTTTGGTACCTCCGAGGCGTAGTCTGTTTCTGGTTCTCCTTCAGTCAAATTCTGGGCAGTGCAGCAGGTCAGGCCAAGCGCAAGGGTCAAAAGCAGAACATTTACCCTGACGTAAGGTGCCCTTTACTTTCTCTCAGCACCTGTGAATTTGTTGCTGAGAGGTTATTCTCAAACTATCCTATGCCCCTTTCCAATCACATTCCTGTGTACAATTCTTGTTCACATATACTATAGCTGGCCAGGAGGAATCCTGGAGATTGAGCATGCTTCATAGCAAGGGTGTGTTGACGCAGCGTGCTTGACTTAGTTGCCCCTACTTACCTACAGGTAATCTTAAAATAACAAAAACAGCGTCCGGGTTGGTAGGTGCAAACTTTCAAGTACCATTTTAGAAATGGATGGGTTTTGGTATTTGATTCCTAAGCTAACAATGCTTAACAATTAATAAATGAGATTGTAAGGACAATGATGTTTTCAGTTCTCCTCCTCAAATTTAGTCTTGGGAAAAAAAAAACACAATATAAATAATTGTAACAGTTGGCCATTTTGGTGTAATTATGAATTCCAAAAATATAATTAAATCATGCTTGTAAACTGATCTGTTAATCTGGGCATGATTAGGTTAGGATTAGGGCGTTGAGCTCCACCCCTTGGTGGGTGGGAAATCGAATATAAAAGGCAAGGCAAAGGACAGTTGAAGCAGTCTTTTGAGAAGCAGTTTTGATGTTGGAAAGAAGGCCCCAGGAGAAGAGAAGCAAGCCGTTTGCCTGATCGTCTACAGCTGACCTTGTGGAGGAAACAGGAGTTAAACCCGGAGAGAAACGCAGCCCCGGGAAGAGAGGAACCCCAGAAGCCTGAACCCTGGCAAACGCCGGCAGCTGTCTTGCTCCAACACGTGGCAATGAGCATTGGTGAGAGAAGAAACTTAACGCTTTACGGCCTGGTATCTGTGGACTTCTACCCCAAATAAATACCCTTTATAAAGACCAACCCAGTTTTGGTATTTCACATTAGCACCCTTTTGGCTGACTAATACAGAATTTGGTACCGAGGAGTGGGGAAGTGCTTTTGTAAATACCAAAATGTTGGAACGGTTTTGTAAATGGGTAAGGGGTATTTTTTGGAGGAATTGTGAAATGCTTGATGAAAAAGGCCTAAATTGCTTTGAAGAAACTGTTGATAGTAATATGGACGCTAAAGAGACTTTCTATGATGCCTTAGAAGTAAATGATGAGACTTTTATTGGAAACTGGAGGAAAGGCGATCCATGTTTTAAAGTTGCAGAGAACTTAGCAAGATTAACTCCTGGTGTTATATGGAAGACAGAATTTAAAAATGATGAACCAGAGCATTTAGCTGAAGAACTTTCCAAGGTAAACTCGGAGAATGTGGCTTGGCTTCTCCTTGCAGCTTATAGCAAAATACTAGATGAGCAAAATACACTAAGGACTGAACTTTTGGGCACAAAGAAAACAGAAACTAATTCTGGAACTTCCAAGTTTCTGGAAATCAAATTCCCAGATGAAAATGCCCTATTTGAAGACTTTACTAAATTTGGAACTCATAACTCAGAATTGAAGATGCAGTTATCTCGGAAAGACTTGTGGAAAGTCTTACTGTCTGATGGCTTGGACCCCTGCTTCTTGCATGCTAAACCAACAAAGTTTTTGAGAGAGCTGTATGAACAAAACCACTGTCAGCTTGGACAAAAGAGGACCTGGAAAGGAGAAATTGAAGGAGAAACAGCTTTAAGAAGAAAACCGTGGAAGCAGAGATCAGGGATTAAGACATCACCTTGGGCCAAGAGAGGAGCCCCACCCATGTGTACAGAGAGGGTGAGTTTTCCCCAGCAGTTGAAGAGGGTGGATGTCCCCACCCGATGTTCAGGAAGAGTTTTGCCACCCCGGGTTGCAGGGAGGGTGGAGCACATTCCTCAAAGATTAGGGCGGTTAAGGTCAACACCCCATAGGTCTGAGAGGGGTGTACCTGTCCCCCATGGATTAGAGAAGGCCAGGTGGTCAACCCATTGCTCTGAGGGGGTTGAGCCTGTATGCCAAAGGTTAGGGGGAATGTTGTCTTCACCTCACTGTGCTAGGGGGGCTAAGACTCTAACCCAAAGATTGGGTAAGGTGTGGCAATCACCCCAATACTCTTGGAGGGTGAGGTCTGGAGCTTGGTCGACACCCAGAATCTTGATGAGGGTGGAACCAAGAAAATGGCCGTTGAGCAAGCCTGTGGAAAGGGTGGGTTCCCATGTGGCCCCAAGGAGAAGAAACCATCATCTTAAGAATGACTCTCAGACTTTGAAATCGAATGGAGGATGCCCTGTAGGTTTACTGAACTGTAGAGGATCCATGACTCATGTTTAACATCCCAATTTCTTCTTAAATTGATATTGAAAATGTTTATCCTTTGTCTTTCCTTTTGTGTATTGGAAGCAGTTAATTGGTTTTGTAAGTTTCGGAGGTCTACAACAGATGGGATTTTGCCTGAAGACAAACTGTATTTCTTTAAAATGATTATGATATGATTTTGCAGTTGAATTGTTACTGATTTAAGGTTTTCTAAATATTGTAATATATTTTTGGAATTCAGAGGGTGGAGTGTAACAGTTGGCCATTTTGGTGTAATTACGAATTCCAAAAATATAATTAAATCATGCTTGTAAACTGATCTGTTAATCTGGGCATGATTAGGTTAGGGTTAGGGCGTTGAGCCCCACCCCTTGGTGGGTGGGAAATCGAATATAAAAGGCAAGGCAAAGCACAGTTGAAGCAGTCTTTTGAGAAGCAGTTTTGATGTTGGAAAGAAGGCCCGAGGAGAAAAGAAGCAAGCGTTTGCCTGATTGTCTACAGCTGACCTTGTGGAGGAAACAGGAGCTAAGCCCGGAGAGAAACGCAGCCCCGGGAAGAGAGGAACCCAGAAGCCTGAACCCTGGCAAACGCCGGCAGCTGTCTTGCTCCAACACGTGGCAATGAGCATTGGTGAGAGAAGAAACTTAACGCTTTATGGCCTGGTATCTGTGGACTTCTACCCCAAATAAATACCCTTTATAAGGACCAACCCAGTTTTGGTATTTCACATTAGCACCCTTTTGGCTGACTAATACAATAATGTACCCAGCATTTTTGGTGTTCTGCTTTTAGGTTGGTCAAATGATATATTTATATATATATATTTCTTTTCTTTTAAACTTTTATGTCTGCCTTCATTACTCTAAAGTATGCGTTCATTGAAGTCTACCTTTGGATCGCATCTAATACAAATTAAATTATCTCGACACCCTTTGGCAAGTTTAGTCTTATACACATTTCAGTAAAGAAAAGGTTTGGAAGACAAAGGCTTACTACATGTATCTGTGGAGTTTTCTGCACACCTTGTTTTTGATTTGGCACAATTTGTGTTTTTTTCTAGGACCAAACATAATGTTACTCTCTGTCCCCAAAGCCACTCCCTTCATGGGTCTTCACTGCTGGGAAAGCATAATGCAGGCCACGAGTGGAACATGATTCTATAATCAGTGCTCAAGGAATCCACTTTGTCTCCAGCCCTCTGGCAGCCGAGTCTCCTGGTGTTCAAGTCCTGGTACTTGATGGGTGGCTGTTGGTGGGGTATTCAGTAGACTTATGATGGAAGAATTGAGTAAAATAAAGGCTGATATCTTAAATTAACCAATATATCTGAAAGTCATAGCATATAATCATGCCACACACTAGAATATTTATGTTTCAAAGGCTGAGTTATTTTGCTCATTCAGGTAAAAAATGTTAAGCCCACACAGTGATCCTGACATTTAAATAATTTATATCTCTAGTTTACATTTTATTTAAATAATAGGAACTCTTCCAGCTGATTAAACAGAAAATTAAGTGGATTGTAAGGATTTCATCCCATATTGTAAATCTATGTGACGGGAGATTAAGTCTACTTCTATTTTGCTATCAAAGAAACACTTGAAGGATTTGATTGTGTGTATATGTGTATATGTGTGTGTGTGGGCAGAACTGACGATAGCTGAACTACATTTTTTCCAATATTTACCAGACACTGTATTATGTCTTTAGCTATATAAAAATTTATACTTGACTAGGGAAAGTACATATTTGAACAAATTATAGCAGTGAAAATATGACCATTGTTCTTAGAGGCACATACATTTTGATGATACAAAAGAAACATTGATCAATATTTCTAAGAGGAAAAGGAGTGTTTCATGACATAGTTGGTATTAAATTGGTTTTAAAGATTGAACAAAAATTATTCTTGCTGAAATGATGAGATGAAATATATCTTTTAAAGATTTATTTCTTTATTTCAATTTATCCCCCTCACCCCAGATGGTTCTCTCCTCTGTCTGCTCATTGTTTGCCCACTTTCTCCAGGAGGCACCGGGAACTGAACCCAGGACCTCCCACTTGGGAGGGGAGTGCCCAACAGCCTGAGCCACATCTGCTTCCCACAAGTTGCGGCATCTACTGGCTTGTGGCATCTGCTCGTTTAGGGGTCTGCTCATTGTGGCAGGGTGTGGCGTGGTGTGGCGTTTGGCTCGTCCGGTGGGTCCCGCGTCTGGTCGTCGTCTTTAGGAGATACTGGACCGAACCCGGGACCTCCCATGTGGTAGGTGGGTGCCCATCTGGTTGAGCCACATCCACTTCCTGAAATTAAATATTAATGGCTCTGCATATGAAAAGGGACTACCATCAAGATATGAGGCTGCATAATAATAGGGAATTAAACATGTTAGGGTGTTTATTATGTCAAGTGCAGGTGATTCAAATATGGGTCTTACACTGCAGGGGCAATGTGTCTAAAGAAATGTTTTAGAAATTATGTTCTAGTAACATTTTGTAGTATTGTTTAAAATAAAAACCCAGAAAACTGGGGGAAAAAACCTTTAGATTCATAAGAAAAATGTTCATGTGGATCTGAACAAGAACAATGAAATTAGGGATGGAGAGAGCTTTGCCGTGGTGGAGGATGATGTACATTAGACATTAAAATCAGAAATTTGCAGTAGCTCAGAAAGCCCTAATCATCCTGTGGTCAAACAGAACCTGTGCAGTGGAAAGCTTTAAATTGTCCTAAATATGATGCAAGTTCCATGGTTTTTTTTTTTTCTTTTCACTTTTATGAAGTTTATTGAGCTAAGCCCGCGGGCGTCTGCAGCACCTCTCATGCAGGAGAGAACTGCAGCACCCAGGTTTTAAAATGGCTCCTTTTCATAGGGGGTTGCTGTCGCAGTTTGCAAGCAAGCGGGATAAACAGAAGCGGATTTTGGCAGTAGTTCCATGGTTTTTAAACGCTGAAAATTTCTCATATGAAACAACTGGCTTTTAAGATGTCACTTATGTGCTTTCGTTGATAGTGATTTTGAGTTGGGTTTCTAGTACCTATCTTCATCATGGACATCCATGCAACAAAGAAATTACTATCGGAATCTTTGCTACCAAATCTGACCCCGTGGTATGGGCAAATCAAACTATGAATAATTCACTTTAGCTACCATTGTGAAGCAATTATAACATCTAAGTAATATTGGATCATTGGTCACCTCAGGAGAAAAAGATTTTTGCCTGTTGATTGTTTACTCAACATAATCCTTTCCTTTTTCCTTACAATATGAGCCCTGAAGTTTTGGAGATGGTTATTTCATAAATTTTTTAGCAATATGCAAGCCTGAATATTAATTTTTCTCAGTCTTCCTTATAGTGGGATTGTTGTATAACTAGATTATGGCAAGTGAGATGTAAACAAATGTTATGGTGTTCCTTGAAAAGAGGACTGACTTAGCAGGCACGTGCTTTTCTTTCTCAGCACTTTCCTGCTACTTTCTAGCCTTTAGTTAGAACTCCAAAATCAATATAATTGTCAATTATTATTGGGGATGGAAATAACAAGGCACCCCACTGAATCTCCAAGCTCCAAAACAATACTACTCCTTGCTCCCATTGGAAACAGCAAGCCCATTTCCTCTTGTCAATTACAATCAATCACCTCAATCAATAGAGTAAACTCCTTCTCTATCTATCACTTTAGTGGCATAAGGAATACAGAATGGTCAGGGGGAAGTCAACATACAATTTAGTGGAGTCATTCCTGTCTTTTGTGGGGAAATCTTCTTTCCTTGGCAAGTAGGATTTCCAAACCTGCTAAGCTTAATGTGGTGGGGATGGGAAACAAAAATTACTGAAGTGGGATAATAGCTATATTATTGGAAGGGGTCACTGCCAAATCTATGCTTTGTTCAAGATTCCATGGATCCTGGTTATGGATGAAATAGATACTTACCACATCTTGTAAGGAAGCACAAAACAGGGTACCATTACTTAACCTTATCCAGGCTATTCTAACTTTTAATCAGCCAGCTCCTACTCAGTGATAAGGCAAAGAATAAGACCAGTGTATTCCATGGGTGTAAGCCTGTCACCACCCTTCCTTCATGGTAAGTGATTTTACTGGCTAGAAGCCATGTTGTATAAAATAACAGGGGGTAATTAAGGCACTTTAAATTCACAGATATGATGAGTTATAGAAGAAAAACAATACTAAATATATGTATCCATAATACCTTTGCTCATGAGGGGACTGTAAGCAATCCACCATTCCTTGAGAAGAGTCTATATCAAAAGCAGAGCAATGGATTTAAGGACCAACCAATGAATAGTAGTCCTAGTAAATATCCCACAATCATATTTGGGAATCCTTAAGAGGGTGAAACACAGGTAGCTGAAGTTCTACAAAAATACAACCCAACACCAATTAGGCTCACTCTTGGATTTGATTAAACTAATGGGTCTCTACTCTGTCTGTTGATAAGAGGATTAGACACCCTCTTTTTTTTTTTTTTAAAGATTTTATTTATTTATTCATTTATCCCCCCCTTGCTGCTTGTGCTTGCTGGGTCAGCTAACCACGCCGTGCGGGCAGGCTTGCCTTCACCAGGAGGCCCCGGGAACCGAACCCGGGGCCTCCCATATGGTAAACGGGAGCCCTACTGATTGAGCCACAGCCGCTTCCCTAGACACCCTCTTTTAAGGAAATATCATTATACATAGCTATTTACCATGTATAATATCCATCACTTAAGCAAAAATTTCTAGGCATGACAAGAATGAAGTAAATAGAAAAAAAAAAAAAAAAAGACCAGAAAATAGAAATAGACCTACTGTTCAACCAATTACTAAAGTTATCAAATATGATATTTCAAGGGCTTAGTAATACCCTCCCAGAAAGTGAGGGAAAAGGCCAACCTCTTTTTGGATAAGGTTAAATTCTTTAGTACACAAAAACCTGTCAGTCTATATTAGTCCCTGTTTACAATGCCTTGACCAATATAACTTCCTTAAAATCGTTGTGGACTTTCTATAAATCTGTTGCATGTCCCCAAATCCTTAGCTACAATTTTTTTTTTTTTTTCTTTGAGAAAAGCCTCACTCTAACTTGGGCATGTAAAGCTGCTTTTGGACAATGCTCTTAAGATTCTTAAAATCCTGTTTTCTAGCTAAAAGGTCTAATAAGCATCTCTCTAAATCTTTCAGAGATCTTAAAGGAGCTTACAGACACACTCTCTATTTGATCTTTGTCTTCAGGTCTTACTTTATTTTATTTATTTATTTTTAGAAATTTATTTTATTTATTTTATTTCTCCCCACCCCCCTTGTTGTTTGCACTTACTGTGTCAGTTCATTTTCTTTCTTTTTAGGAGGCCCTGGGAGCCAAACCCAGAACCTCCGATAAGAGAGGGAGATATCTAATCGCTTGAGCTACCTCTGCTCCCTGCTTTGTTGTGTCTCTCATTGTTTTTCCTACCCGCGTCTCTTGTTGCATCAGCTCGCCGTGCCTGCCCATCGTATCAGCTCCCTGTCTTCTTTAGGAGGCACCGGGAACCTCTGTTCCCTGCTTTGTTGTGTCTCTCATTATGTTCCCTCTTCTTGTGTCTCTTGTCATGTCAGCTTGCCATGCCTGCTCAACATGCTGTCTTCTTTAGGAGGCACCAGGATCTGAACCAGCAACCTCCCATGTGGTAGGCAGGAGCCCAGTCACCTGAACCACAACTGCTTCCCCTGATTTTATTTTGAGAACATATATTATACAGGAGACTGGAGATAATAAATTGTTTTATTTTCCAGCCTGAAAGTACTAATTCCTTTATATTCCCTTAGATCCTGCTTCCAAAGTGAAGAGTCCCTTCTTGAGCTCTCCTCTGTCTTCTTATTCTTTTTCCTACACAGCTAGAAGCACTCAGGTGACAGGCTCAACGTTCTGTCTGGATATCTTCTTAGCAAAATCCAAAAATTCATTAGGTATGTTTCTTATCTTCTAAATTACTGCCAGTGGCAATTTGGGCAGTTGTTAGTACATTACATGGGTATCCATTTTTCCAAACTTCAATAACAATTTTATCACTATTTTTCAGCCTTTATTGACCATTTTCTCACTGTTTTTCTAACCTTCTCTGTTATTTTCCTTATCACTTTCAGGCTCTGCTTTGTCAATGAGAAGAACATTCTAGGACAAGAATTCCAAGACTCAAAGATGCAAATTTCCTGCTGTGTTAAGGTAATTTTTATTTATTTATTTATTTATTTTTTTACCGGGAGGTCCCCGGGATTGAACCCGGGTCCCTCCATATGGGAGACGGACGCCCAACTAGTTGAGCCACATCCGACCCCGAGTTAAGGTAATTTTAAGTTCATTAAGAAAGAAGATTGTAGCTTTAGATAGATTCAGATCATGGACTTTCATATAGACTTAATAAATAGTTTAGACTTTAATATTTGGCCAAATAGAATCCAAAAAGATTTCTTTTTATGAGGAGCTACTTGAATAGATATGAGCTTTAGAAATGTTATCCTGCATAAGGATGGGGATGGTTGGGAGAAATCATTGCCAGGATGGAGAATCTTGCAGGAGTTCATGGTAGAGATGACCAGAGTCTAAGTCTTCAGTGGCAATTGATTTGGAAAAAGACAAGACATAGTAAAATGATATTTAATTGTTAGATCAGAACATCTTCTTTAAACGGAAACACGGAGTTTTTCTTACTCAGCTTGAGTCCTCGCTAATCTTTATTCCAAAGCAAAGCTGCCTGAGGAACGGTCTTAATACTCACAAAATTAGCTGACAGAGATAGCAGACTCAGCCAGATACTTGACTTCTGAAATTCAGAAATGAATCTCTATGGCAACAATGAGGGGGTCTCCATACTCTGGGTTCAATAAATATTTTCACAAACTTGGGCTCTCTTTCAATCATAAAGATTTTTGAATTTGTTTTCCAGGAGCTACCTACACCAAGGATATTCAGCCACAATGTGGGATACCGAACCAGTTAAGACATGGCAATCTGATAAAGCAAACTATGTTTTTTCTTTATAAATGATTGGATGTTCAGGGAAGCGGCTGTGGCTCAATCAGTAGGGCTCCCGTTTACCATATGGGAGGCCCCGGGTTCGGTTCCCGGGGCCTCCTGGTGAGGGCAGGCCCGCCCGCACGGCGTGGTTGGCTGACCCGGCGAGCGCAGGCAGCAAGGGGGGGATAAATGAATAAATAAATAAAATCTTTAAAAAAAAAAAAAGATTGGATGTTCAACTACTATTCTGTGGGTAATTATGGCCTGAGGTGGGAAAGGCAGTAAAATAGACTGGTCAGGAGCATGGACCTGGTGCTGGAAATTGGGCTTAAATGCTGGACCCAGGGGAGTTCATTTGGCTCAGTGTTTGAGCACTGGTTTCCCACCACATATGAGGTCCTAGATTCAATCCCCAACCCTGGTACCTAAAAAAAAAAAAAAGCTGGACCCGCTGCTCCCTGGCTGTATTTTCCTGGATTATCTACCAGGGCCCTAAATGCAATGATGTGTATCCTTAGAAGAGAGAGGCAGAGGGAGTTCTGAGTGACACACAGAGCAGGAGGTGATATAAGATGGAGCAGAGTGATGCTGACACAGACAGAGGAATTCAGCCACCAGAAGCTGGGAGTGGCTCTCTAGAGCCTGCAGAGGGAGCCTGGAATTCTGGCCTCCAGAACTGTGAGAGGACACGTTTCTGTTATTTTTCTATTTTTCTATATATCTTTAGGAGGTACTGGGGATTGAACCTCGTACGTGCAAAGCAGGCACTCAACCACTGAGCTACACCTGCTCCACAACATTTCTGTTGTTTAGAGCTATCCAGTTGGTTGGTTACAGCAAATACAGGAAACTAATATGCGGCTTGTTTATCTAACCGTGGTTTGGCCAATATTAAGTATATGGAAAGTGCTTTAGAGTAGGTTAGGAAGGTTGAGATTCTAAAGCTGAACAACCAATAGTGCAATATAGAAAAGGAGCAGAAATAACGTGGGCCAATGAGCAGCCCATTGCAATGACCACTTGTTTAGCTTGTCTTTGACTGGCAGTTCAGTTACAGACCTTTCCCCTAACTCACCCAGAACAACCTTTTTAGAGGACCCAGGGGACCCTACACTAAAATGACCGATCAATTTATTGAGGTCAAATACATGTACAATTGATGTTTTGTTATTGATTCTATTTCCTTAACATTTGCTTAATGTGGACAATTTCCAAGGCAGTATACACCCCTTGACTCCATTATTTCTCAGAAAATAAAACACAACACAGTGAAACAAGAGAACTCATAAAAGTTGAGAGTAGTTCCAACGATTTCTCAACAGGTGAAATGATAAAATCCTTCTGTTCTCCATACATCCCAGGTGCACTGAAAAATATTATCTTTGGACCTGCTTTATTTTTCAGTTGGTTATTTAATGTTTTGCCCAGTAGTAAATGATGTGAAGACCTTGAAGATATTTTCTGTTCTTTACCCAGGAAGAAATAGCATATTTGCTGGAAGACTTTCAGGTTAGATTACTATAATTCCCCTTCAGGTTGACACAAGGGTCTCTGTTCCAGCACAATCCTATCTTGGAATGATTTTCAAACCAAGAATGGTTCTGACCTTTCATTCGGGTTCAGCTAAATGTGTAAACTGATCATCTAATGCAGGGATTGGTAAACTTTTCCTGTAAAGGACCAACAACACTTGTAAGGCAATAAATCAACTCCTTACCCCATGATCCCACCCCACTAACAACCTTCTCCTTAATGGAAACCAATGGAAACATATCCCAGGCTTTGAAGTTTATATGCAGGTATTCTCGAGACATCACACAACAGCTTTACCCCAATATCCTTCAGAGTCTTATATCCTGGGTCCAGAATTATCAGGTACTGATTGTTGTTGAAAACAAATGAGAGGTACTGACAGCAGTCACTGGTGATAAATCAGCAGTGCAAACTATAAGAGAAGCCCAAAAGGAATAAAGGGGGGTGCACATGTAGCTCAAGTGGTTGAGCACCTGCTTCCCATGTACAAGGTCCTGAGTTCAATTCTCAATACTTCCTAAAAAAAAAGGAATAAAGGACTTCAAGCCCCATGGCCCGTTTCAGTTTGTATGAAGAAAGTGTTCTCACACACAGCTCAAATCTCACTTCATTTTCCATTGCTCTTACTAATACAACCCAATGGTCTAAACAGTTTCCATCATCTCTTTCCCCTTTCCTTTGCTATTTGGGGATTATCAGATCAGCACGTATCCACATTTTTTCAGGACAATTTCTGTAGGGCTAAAGGGACTCAATATATTCAGTCCTCTAGATTGAGCATCTGTGGTTGGCAATAAAACAAGGAAAAGTTATGGAGGGCAAGTCCTTCTACTTGAAAATCTGATCATTGAACTATCAAGTGAATTTGTTATGATTACTATGTGGAGGGAACTGTGCTAAATGTCAAGTCAAGGTTATATGGTATTCCACGGGTATCAGTCATAATCCTACACCCTAACCCTAGGCCACAGAATCCTAAGGACTGAGACCGTAAATATATAATCTGTATATCCCCACTAACCTTGTCCTGTATCTATCAGTTCCTTAGGTCATGAGTCTTAAGCTTTTCTGAGGAAATTTGAAGGAAGATTTATGTCACTATTTTGGGCCTCAATCTAAGGACATTTTTGAAGAATTCTAGACTGGCGCTCTACTGTTTATTTTGATGGCTATCATTTGACTGTCACTCATTTACTAACAGACAAAGATCTGTCTGAAAAATTACATTTATTTTGGCTGGAAAATATACTGAGCAGGAAAACCACTATCATTGGATAATGGGCAAAGATTGTTCTTGAGTGCAGCCATTTTTTTCTTCTTAAAAACCTGAAGGGGGCTCTCTGGCTTCAAAGAGAAAATCACATAAGGGGACTCATAGCGAATAATGAGGCTCATATCCCTTTCACGTTATTGAAGCCAGTAAACATATATTATGAAATACACAAACAGATAAGAATCACATTTTCTTATCTACCATAATGTAACGTGGATTTTTGGAAAGAGAATCCATGTGGAAGAATTTATTTTGAGTCTACCTGAGTCATATTTTCATCAGGAATTCCACATAAAATTGAATGGACATTGAAATTCAGAGATTCAAGATCCAGAATTTTTAACCAGACTTAGAGGTGTGCTTGCTTAGAGCTCTGCAAGGATGTAATGCCTGAACAAGCTTATATTAGGCTTAATGTGGACGTTGGACAACCCAATTATCTACTATAAACAGGAGGCTTCATACATAGATTTTAGTATATTTGTATAATCAACTGTTTTGTGCATAAAATTAATTATGGGCATCAGTTTGGTTGAATGTTAGAAAAATGCTGTTGATGTCAGAAGAAAGCACAGAATACTACATAGGAAATTATGCCATTTTAACAAAGCTTTAAAAATAAAAATACGTTGCTTGCTATATCAATATACATAGAAAAAAATGTAAATGCAAAGGAATGAGTAAACAAAATTCAGGACAGTGGACACCTCTGGCTTTGGGGAAGCAGGACTAACAACCAGAGAGGAGGGTGTAGGTTGTGTGAATGTTGAAATGTTCTCAGTCACAGCTTGGCCGGTGGGTTCATATGTGGTCATTTTATAATATGCATTATTATAACATATAGATATATTGCATCAGTGCTTCATACAATAAAATTGCCTTTGTGGCTACACAAAATAACTTCATATTAATGCAGAGATCCTGGCATACACTACCTTTATCTATTGAAGAGAGTCATCTGCCGACTTGACATTCATAAGGTAAGAGAGGCTCTTCCAGCACCTCATCCCACTCCTCTAAAAGAGTCTCTGTCCGCGATGTCAGTAAAAGAGGACTTACTTCAGGTTTTGAACTCTACATGCTGGTGAGACAGAGCTTCACACAAAGAATCCACTCCCTCATCTTTCAGACCATTACCTTCTAGGTAAAGATGTGTCCGATTCTGATGGCTGGTGGGGGACTGACAGCAATCAGGGGACAGAACACAGCCACCGAAGCTATGAGAGAGGTGCAAGAACAGAAGCAATCAATTCCCAAGGTCAATTTCTTTTGCTTTATCTCCCTTTCCCCCGATAGGAAAGTGTTTCCCACAGTATAGATCTTATGCCTTTGCCCTTACCAAGAAATTAAAAATGAGCCCAAAAATCTCTTAATTCCTCCCCATTCCTTTACCACTGGAGAGCTTAAGTTCTCTCTCTCTCTCTCTCTCTCTCTCTCTCTCTCTCTCTCCCTCTCTCTCTCTCTTTCCACATACACACGCACACGTTTGAGACCTCTAGATCTCAGGGGTGTACACATATTCCAGTAGTGAACATTATCAGGGACTAGGGAGTGTGGACCTCTGTACATGGTCATTTAAAATATTGAACATACATATATTTTGCTTGTTATAAAGCAGAAACTCTGTTATGTGTCAAGGATATTGGTGTTCTATGGAAGTAGATATAATTGTATTTCTAACCATAATTAATAAAATCCTAAAGAATGAAATCCTTGTTAGGTGTTTCAGCATAAGGGTCATTAATACCGTAAGTATAAAAATAAGATATTTAAACTTTCCATGATCCTGTTCCTCCACCTGTCAATTTATGAGCACAAGGAGCCGTTATATTTCAGTCTAGAGAAATAAGGTATATTGCTGCTGGTCAATTATTAACCGACAGAAGAAGGCTCTGTCTGAAAAAACCACTTTCTCTTTATTTAAAGACATGGTGGTATGAACAACTATTATTAGTCCTGATAGTAAAAAGTAAATTGTTTCGGGGCCAACCCATTCTTTCCTGTAACCTTAAGATGTCGCTCTAGCGTAAAAAAGCAATATGGTAGCATCATACTTGCCTATATTTCTTTCACAAGATTGGGATTACTGGATGCCTTTTTGGAAATGAATGGAAATAGAGTGCAAATAGATGACTTAACTTGAACACAAAGTACACATATGGTTTTCAGAAAAGGCTTTCTCTAAAAGCCTTTGCTGTGAGTGCACAATCCATGGTGTCAGGAAATGGAGACTGAGTATTTTTAACATGAGTCAGAGCTTGTATAGATCTCTGTAAGGAAGTTACACCTGATTTAATCTATGGTAGAATTAAGAAACTAGGCTCGGGGAGCGGGTGTAGCTTAAGCAGTTGGTAATCAGGCACACGGCGGCATCTGCTCGTCTCTTCCCTCTTCTCCAGGTTTTGTTGCTTTCAGATTCTGGCTTCAGTGGTTCCTCTCATCTTCTGTGTCCCATTGATTTCAGATTCTGGCTCCTGGGCCTTTTCTCTCAGCTTCGGAGCATTTTTCTCTCTCTGTCTCTGCATGTTTCTCCCATTTATAAAGGACTCCAGTAAGAGGGTTAAGACCTACCCTGGGTTACACAATCTAATCAAAGGCCCTTGAATAAAGTGATTTAATCAAAAGGTCCCACCTACGATAGGTTTATATGCACAGGAATGGGTTGGCTCTAAGGACATGATCTTCTGGGGTCCACCCAGCTTCAAACTGTCACGTATAAGTCCCCCCACAATTCAGTGGGAAAAGAGTCTTTTTATTAAATGTTGCTAGGTCACTAGATATTCATATGAAAAAAATGGAAACTGTGATCCTTACCCCAAGTGATACTCAAAAATTAATTTGAAACAGATCAAAGATCTAAACATGAAAGTTAAATGAATTAAGCTTCCAGTGGAAGACATAGAAGAATAAATTCATGACCTTGGGCAAAGGTGAATTAAACAAGACAGGACAGCCCTAACCATTGAATAAAATATTTATCAAAAGACACCATTAAGAGAGTGAAAAAGGAAGTCAATGCATCCCTTAAAAAAATCAGCATTTTAAAAAATGTGTAGAACCGACAATCTGATTCTAAAATTTCTATGGAAATGCAAAGAGCCAAGAAAACTCAATGCAATGTTAAAGAAGGATGGAGCTTAAAGATATACACTACCAGATATCAAGATCCCATTATGAAACTATAACGCTATTAAGACATTGTTGTACTGGTGCGAAGATAGAAAAATACATCAATGGAAAATAAGAGAGTCCAGAAACAGATCCCCACGCATATAGTTAGCTGAATTATAGCAAATGTGACGCTGCAGTAAAGTGGGGAAAAGATGGCATTCATAAATGGCACTGAGTCGGTTTGATGCCCATACAGGGAAAAATGAGTCATGACCCTTACCTTTCATAACATACAAGAATGAATTTGACATGGAGCACAGATCTAACTACTACAGGTGCTGCAGATATAAAAAACACAATAACAGGATGTTTCGAAAAACTTTACATTAGTAAATTAAAATATTAGATGAGATGGACAAATTCCTGGAAAAAAATACAGCTTGCCAAAACTGACATGAAGAAAAAATTGACAACCTGAATAATGGTTTAACTGTTAAAAGAAATTGAATCAGTAACTTAAAGCTTTTCACAAAAATAACGTCAAGCACAGATGGCTATAACAATGAAAACTTCCAAACATCTCAAGAAGAAATGATTCTAATTTTCTTCAAATTCCAACACAGAACAGAAGAGCGTGCATTCCCCAATGTAGTGTGTGAGGCTCGGATAACCATGATTCCGGATTTTGACAATGAAAATGTAAGAAAGGAAAATTAAAGACAATCTCATTGGTGAACAAAGATGTAAAAATCCTAACTAGAACATAATTCAAAGCCAGAAGCATTTAAAATAGATACTACTTAATGATCAAGATAAGCAATGAATACGGAATTCATTTAATCTGACTACCAATCAATATAAATCTCCACATTAATAGCTTAAGAAGCATAAAGCATGTGACTATATTAAGTAATTAATATAATTAATAGATGCAGAAAAAGCATTTGATCAAATTGCACCTATATTTTACGTTAAAAATGCTTAGTAGAAACACTTCCTTCCTGTGTGACCCACAGAGGAAACCCACGGAGGAGAAGTGCACGTGGGCCACGTCCACATTTAAGAAGCACAGATGAACCCAACCTAGGTCTGCCTGATGTTTCTTTTTTTTTTTTTTTTTTTTTTTTTGATGTTTCTTTTTGAGAAGGTTTAGGTCCTGCACTCCCAGGTGGAACCCAGCCTTCAGCTCTGCTTTCCTCAGTGCAGCCCATTAGGAGGCACAGAAGAGTTAGCTTTGCTCTACCTCTGCTTTTCTGGTTGTGATGGCAACCCAGAAGCTAGAGGTCAGCCGAGCTACTGATAATGCAACCACTGGAGTCAGTGAACTTGAAAGATGTATAAACCCAGGAAGGGTGGGCCCTGCCGGATGCATTCCGGAGAAAGCTATTCAGAGATGTGATACTGGAGATTTTCAATCACCTGGTCTCACTGGGATATCAAGTGTACAAATCAAATGTGTGTTCCCTATTGGAAGAAGAGGAACTGAGAAGGAAGGAATAGGATTTCTCCAAAACTAGGATTCAGGCAGGGAAGGTAGCCTTATAAAACGAGAAACGATAACCATTTGACATATAATTTATATTATGTGGCTGTGTCTGCTTCTTAGTACCTGTTATAGCTAATAGATTCAAGATGAGCTCCTTTGTCTTTATTCCCCATTCTCCTCCCCTGAAATTCCTTGCTCTAAGCCTTCCTAGGGGGAGAACCGTTCCACAATTCAGTGGAAATAAAAAAGTAACGGCAGCTACTGATGCCATTACCCCTTACAAATTGCCATCTTTAGTAAATAGCGTAAGTCAATGACGCATCTTATTCATTTTTATTGATTTCTACTTCCTTCTTCTGCTCATTCAGATGCAGCCATAAGACATAACGCAAGTTCCACAGCAGTAAAATATTAGTCCACTTCAGACGTGGCCTGAAGTCCCTATTTTTTTTTTTTTGAAGTACTGGGGCCAGGGATTGAACCCCTGGGACCTCGTATGTGGGAAGCTGGTGCTCAACCAGTGAGTCACATTGGCTCCCTGAGTTGGTTTTGTTGTTTGTTTTGCTTGTTGTTTGTTTTCGTTTTTTCTAGGAGGCACTAGGAACCGAACCCGGGACCTCCCATGTGGGAAGCAGGCGCCCAACGGCTTGAGCCACATCCACTACCCTCCCTATTCTTAATAGAGAAATGAACACAATCAGCACTAACTGTAAAGGAAATTTGACCGCATTGAGTTAAGAATTTCAGTACCTAGAAAAACACCATCAAGCATGTGAAAATGCAAGCTACAGAGCCTGGAAAGATATTTACAACATATACAAAACTGACAACGCACTTTCTTCCAAATTTATAAGGCGTTATGACAAATCACCAAGAAAAAGACAGACAACCCAAAAGGTCAATAGAAACTTTACAAGAGAGGATTTCCCAGAGGCCAAAGAACACCTGGACCCCCCAGAAGAGGCCAGGAAGGGCCCTTCCCTGGAGTCTTGAAGGCAGCACAGCCCTGCCAATGCCTTGATTCCAGACTTCTGGCCTCCAGAACTGGGAGAGAATAAATTTCTGTTGTTTTCAGCCACCAAGTTTGTGGTAATTATTAGGGCAGCCACAGGAAACTAATACATCAGGTAAATATTTTAAATGGAAAAAGCAACACGCGGAACTGTGTCTGTACAATGTCACTGGACGCAGGTCATTAGCGGTGGGCACCGGACTTGACAGTGTTGTGGGATGGAGAAATGCCTTGGCTCTGGTGGACAATCTGATATATGGGGACGAGGCAGTGGGAAGAAAGAGGAAGAGCAGGAAATTAAGACCCTGCAAAAATGAAAGAGAAACAAGACAGGCCAAGCCCTCTCCATCAATCACCAACATCATTCACTAAAATAACTGCACAGAAAAGGGAAGAACTGACAGAGAAGAGCTCTTGAACGAGGAACTAGGAACTCTGTCTATAACACGAACAGAAATAGAAAAAACCAGACCACTTTGAAAGAAATAGAACAAAGGGTGGCCTCTTCTCAAACTGAATTCCCTGTTCCCAGTTATCTAACCCTCCCACATTCTAGGTGGTCTCTTTTCAGAACTTTTCCCTTTTCCTGCTTATCTAACTCTCCTACAGTCTTGTTTGAGTCACTTCCCCAAAAACCCACATCAGTAAAGGGGATGAACTGGACACTAAGAACTTTCCCTTACACTTTTTGCCTTAGGATTAGGTTCGTTTTCGTGTCTAAGATTGTAAGCCCACAGCTCCCAGCCAGTGGGAGATGGGTAAGGTTGGGGAGGCAGGGAAATGGGACATTGCATCAGGGGAACTATATAATCTTTGTTCTTGCCCTTGCCTGCTTCCATTAGCCTGGGCGTGCGCCCTGTCTCTTGAGAAAGAAAGAAATTACAGCTGCCTCTAGTACAACTCTCTGTCTTCAAAACTTTTATTTTAAGTAAGTGGTCACCGTCCCACTCAACTTCAAACAAAACTATTACAAAAAAAAAGTCAGAAATTGTTCAGAAAAGTTTTTTTTTTTTTTTTTTTTTTTTTTGCTGATGAAAGGCTTCCTTCCAAAACCAAACACTAAACTGAAGAAAATGGTAGCAGAATACTTCAACATGTATTAACTACTTAAAGATGGTACAGTATTAGAAAACCTCTTACTATAATTTACCAGATAGTCCTAAGGAAAATACATTTATCTCTATAGATGCTGAAAAAGCCTATAACAAAATTCAATACCATTTCCTAATAAAAGCCCTTGACAAAATATGAGTGGATGTTATATCTTAACATGATAAAATATATATACCTTGGTTCTAAAACCAGAATCTAATTTAAGAGTGAAACTACAGAGTTATTTCCACCAAGATCAAGGAAAGAAGCAAGGATTCCCACTACATCCAATACTATGTAACACTGTTCTAGAAGTCCAGGGGTCATGGGTAATATATGAAAAGTCTCCCCTTAGAATCAACTAATAAAAGGACAAATCCCACTTGATTGGATCTCTGGAGTACAACAGAGGCTGAATCGAAGAAAAAGAAAAGAAAACACCAAAATCAGGTAAGAGATTTACATCCTGAACCCCCCAGTCCGGATCCCTTCCCCTCCCCTTGGCCCTGCGCAGTTTGGGGGTCGCACAGAGGCAGCATGGCCTGGGTTGTTCCTGCCTCAGATACAGACCATAGAGACACTCACAGCAATGAGTTAGAATGCCACGCATACGCAGGCACCGGGACCCGAGGCTGCAGAGACCCAGGGTGGGACCTAAGCGACTGAGGAGTGCCACACCCAACAGTGTCCCCAGCAAAAAAAGAGACCGTGGCAGAACTGTTGGCAAGAAGTGCAGGGAAGCGGATGTGGCTCAGGCTGTTGGGCGCCCGCCTACCACATGGGAGATCCTGGGTTCAGTTCCCAGTGCCTCCTGGAGAAGGCGAGCAAACAATGAGCAGACAGATGAGAGAGCCATCTAGAGGAGCGGGGGCATAAATAAATAAATAAAAAAGTAAATAAAAAAATAAATCTTAAAAAAAAAAAAGAGGTACACACACTCAAGCATCTCTGTTGACCACCTAAATGCAAAATGGACCTTTCTGGTCCAGGAAGACTTCACTCCAATTCTGCTCAAAGTTTTCCAAAGTTTGAAGAGGAGGGAACACTCCCTAATTCATTCTATGAGGCCAGCATCAACCTTATACCAAAATCCAGATAAAGATAGAACAAGAAAACTATAGCACAATATCTCTTATGAATATAGGAACAAAAGTCCTCAACAAAATACTAGCAAATCAAATCTAACAGCACTATATAACACTGAAAGAATTATACACCATGATCAGGTGGGATTTATCCCAGGTGCAAGAGTGGATCAACATAAGAAAATCAATTAATGTAATAAACTACATTAACAAAATGAAGGGAAAAACAACATGATCATCTCAATTGATGCAGAAAAAGCATTTGACAAAATCCCGCATCCTATCTTGTTAAAAACACTTAGAAAGATCGGGACAGAAGGAAACTTCCTCTTCATGATGAAGGGCATATATGAAAACCCCACAGCCAACATCATACTCAATGGGGAAAGGCTGAAAGCTTTCCTTCTAAGATCGGGAACAAGTCAAGGATGCCCACTGTCACCACTGTTAGTCATCATTGTACTGGAAGTTCTGATCAGAAAATTTAGGCGAGAAAAAGAAATAAAAGGCATCTAAATTGGAAAGGTGCCGGAATCCGTCCTGCAAAGTCTTGCGCGGGGCTGTCCAGCAGAGCCCGTAAGGACGCAATGAAATTACTCCAAACACGAAGGCTGAGAGAGATCGGGGGAGACCAGCTGAAGCGTGATTCCCAGCACGCTTTTTATTCAGGATTTTTTCTACAGTCAAAGTCAGGGTGCAGGTGCAGGGGAGCAGGCAGTATAGGGGTTGTAAATCATATAAGAATTCCAGGCTGATAATGGGGGAGCAAGATTATACAAACATTAAGTGATATACATAGGAGATTGGGTGGGAGATAAGGGAGATAAGATAAGCAGGAAAGTTCCTGTTTATGGCAGGAACTGATAAGGTGAATTCTGTGTGGGCAGAGAAACAGGCCTCCAAGCTATTTCTTAGATGTAAAGATTAGAGGGTTCCCACAGAAAGGAAGTGAAATTTTCATTATTTGCAGATGATTTGATCTTATATATAAAAAGTACTGAAAAATCTACAACAAAGCTGCTAGAGATAATGACAAATTAAGCAAAGTGGTGGGGTACAAGACCAACATGCAAAAATCAGTAGTGTTTTGGACAACCAGCAAGACGGCGGCAGAGTAAGGAGCTCCTGGAGTCAGCTCCCACTACAGGGCAGTTAGTAACCACTCAGAGCTACCTAAAGCACCTGTTTGGCGGCTCCAGGGGAACAGAAGAGCATCCTGCAACATCCTTGAAAGAATGGAAGGAGGAGACTGCGCATCTGCAGAGAGGATTCGTGAGTAGAGCCCTCCACGCCCCGGAGGCCGGTGCCCATCCTGCAGCACAAGCCACCTCCGGAGCTGTTCCATGGATGGAATTGGAAGGTCCACTTTCTAAAAACGGGGGAAGAAGAGACGGTTGGCCTCCAACTTCAGCTACTGTTAGTAACTTCGGTGGGTTAAAGTATAATCCTAACAACAGCTAAAGTTTGAACCTGTTCAAGTCAGAAAGAGGCCGGTAGGTGCCATTTTAACTCTGCCCCTGGCATCACGGGAAGCAGGGAGGACTGAAAATCACAGTGCTGGTAGGGACCAGCTTCTTGCCATCCAGATGGATTGCAGCTCTAGCATAAGCCCCAGGCCCGCCTCTGGCAGGGAAGAAGCGGTGGGGACCTGCGCCAGCCTCTCCGAGAAAATAGAGGCCAGGCTGCAGAGGCCGGTGATCATCCTACTCTGGTGGCATAAGCCACCTCAGGAGCTGTTCTGTGGCTGGAGTGGAGGCTCCATTTCCCAAAAACAGGGGAGGAAGAAGAGGTTGGCCACCGATTTCAGCTACTGATTAGTAAATTTGGCGGCTAAAGTATAATCCTAAAAACAGCTAACGCTGAACTTGTCCAAGTCGGAAAGAGGCCTGTAGCGGCCATTTTGACTCCACCCCCAGCATGGGGGGACACCGGGCTGACTGAAAATCACGGTGACGATGGAGACCGGTTTCTCTCGCCCAGACTGGCCTGCAGCCCTAGGCTAGGCTTCAGCCCCACCTCTGGCAGGGAGGAGGCTGGCGGGCCCTGCATCAGCCTCTCCGGGTAACTGCAGGTACATTTGGCTGGCACAGACTGGATAGTCGGAAGTCTACCGGGGCAACTGCAGTCATTTTGGACCTGCACGGCATAGATTGCTGCCCACACCTGCAGCTCCATTCCCGCCCCAGGCAGGGGAGAAAGGGGCGTGAAGCTTCCTCAGTCCCTCTGGCAACTACAGTCCAGGCGTGCACGACTTGGATTATTCCACATAGCTGTGGCTCTGTCCCTATCCCTGGCAAAGGAGAAAGTTGGCAGAAGCTTCATTGTTCCCTGGGGCAGTGAGGGCAGCTTGAACCTCCACAGCTTACAGCACCAACTACATCCGTGGCTCCTATTACACAACCAACAAGGGAGAAAGGGCAAGAAAGCCCTAAACTAAAGAAAGAAACTGTACCCAGAAGAAATACTCTAGTAAGGCAGATGCCAAGACACCAACAAAAATTTACAATCCACACCAAGAAATAGGAAGCTATGGCCCAGTTAAAGGAACAAGATAAGACTCCAGATGACATAAAGGAGTTGAGACAACTAATCATAGATGTTCAAAATCTCCTTAATAAATTCAGTGAGATGGCTAAAGAGATTAAGGATATTAAGAAGACATTGGATGAGCACAAAGAAGAATTTGAAAGCATACATGGAAAAATAGCAGATCTTATGGGAATGAAAGGCACAATAAATGAAATAAAAAATATAGTGGAATCATATAATAGGAGATTTGAGGGAGCAGAAGAAAGGATTGGTGAACTTGAAGAAATGGCCTCTGAAAGCAAACAAACAAAAGAACAGATGAAGAAAAGAATGGAAAAAATTGAACAGTATCTCAGGCAACCAAATGGCAGCAAGAGACATGCACACATACATGTCATGGGTGTCCCAGAAGGAGATGAGAAGAGAAAAGGGGCAGAAGGAATATTTGAAGAAATAATGGTAGAAAATTTCCCAACCCTATTGAAGGACATAGACATCCATGTCCAAGGAGCACAATGTACTCCCATCTGACTAAATCTGAATAGATCAACTCCGAGACACATACTAATCAGAATGTCAAATGCCAAAGACAAAGAGAGAATTCTGACAGCAGCAAGAGAAAAGCAATGCATAACATATAAGGGATACCCAGTAAGATTAAGTGCCAATTTCTCATCAGAAACCATGGAGGCAAGAAGGCAGTGGTATGATATATTAAAGATACTGCAAGAGAAAAACTTCCTGCCAAGAATCTTATATCTGGCAAGATTGTCTTTCAAAAATGAGGGCAAGTTTAGAATATTCACAGATAAACAGAAACTGAGAGAGTTTGTAACTGAGAGACCAGATTTGCAGGAAATACTCAAGGCTGTGCTACAGCCTGAAAAGAAAAGACAGGAGAGAGAGGCCTGGAAGAGAGTTTACAAATGAAGATTATATCAATAAAACTAACTAGAAGTGTCAAAAGTGTGGTGAAAATAAAATATGACAGATAAAACCCAAATATTCAGGAATAAATTTAACCAAAAATGTAAAGCACTTGTATTCAGAAAACTACAGCTCATTGTTAAAATAAATCATAAAAGACTTAAATAATTGGAAGATCATTCTATGCTCATGGATTGGAAGACTAAATATCATTAAGATGTCAATTCTACTCATATTGATATATAGAGTCAATGCAATCCTGATAAAAATTCCACCAGCATTTTTTAAATAAATAGAAAACATGATTTTCAAACTTATTTGGAAGGGAAAGGGGTTCTGAAGAACCATAAACATTTTAAAAAGGAAAAGCAAAGTTGGAGGACTCTCATTTCTGAATCATATTACCTAGCTACAGTGGTAAAAACAGCATGGTCCTGGCATAAAGACAGACACATAGACCAATGGAACCAAATTGATGGTTCAGAAACAGACCCTCACATCTATGGTCAATTGATTTTTGACTAGCCTGTGAAACCCACCCAGCTCGAGCAGAACAGTCCATTCAACAAATGGGGGAAGTGGATGTGGCTCAAGGAATTGGGCTCCTGTCTACCATATAAGAGGTCCAGGGTTCAATTCCTGGGGTCTCCTGGTGAAAAGCAAGCTTGCCAGTGTGGTGACCTGGCCTGAGTGGAGAGCTGGCCCATGCAGAGTGCTGACCTGTGCAGGAGTGCTAGCCCGCATGGAGTGCTGGCCCGTGTGGAGAGCTGGCGCAGCAAGATGATGCAACAAAAAGAGACATAGAAGAGAGACAATAAGAGACACAGCAGACCAGGGAGCTGAGGTGGCGCTAGAGATTGAGGAGCCTTTCTCCACTCTGGAAGGTACCAGGATCGGTTCCTGGTGCCATCTAAACAGAAGACAAGCTCATAGAAGAATACACAGAGAGCAGACAGTGAGCGCAAAACAAGGAGGGTGGGGGGGTGGGGGGGAGGAATAAATAAATAAATCTTTTTTAAAAAAACAACAAAAAACAAAGGTGCTGAGAGAACTGACTATCCATAGCCAAAAGAAGGAATGAGGACCCCTATCTCACAATTTATAAGAAAATTAACTCAAAATGGATGAATAACCTAAATATAAAAGCAAGAACCATAAAGCTTCTAGAAGTAAATGTAGGAAAATATCTTCAAGACCTAGTGGTAGGTGGTGGATTCTTAAAGGAGATAAGAGGAGGACTGAGATAGACTACTGATGTTTAATGTATGTAGAAGTTTTAATTAACTTTACTATAAAAGTGTGGAAATGTACAGAGTTGATGGTAATATATTATAGTGAGTAACAGCTGGTTTTTAAATGGGGATGTGGCTGAAAAATGGTAGTTTAAGGATGTAAATGATATGGCTCAAATGGCTGGGCATCCGTTTCCCATATGGAGGGACCCGGGTTTGATCCCTGGGACCTCCTGGTAAAAAACAAAAACCAAAAAAACAAACAAAAAAGAGGGGACAGATGTGGCTCAGGTGGTTGGGCATCCGTCTCCCATATGGAGGACCTGGGTTCAATTTCCGGGACCTCCCAGTAAAAATACAAAATAAATAAATAAATAAATAAATAAACAAATAAAAAGGATGTAAATGCCAGTTGAAAGAAAGCTAGAGAGGAATCTAGGGACTGAATGGCACAGTGAACCCAGAGGCGGATGACAATTGTGGTTGATGGTATAGATGCAAGAGTGTCCTTTGTGAGCTGGAGCAGATGTACATCACTATTGCAGGATGGTGGGAATGTAGAGAAGCATGGGAAAAATACAACTGGAGTGACCTATGGACTGTGGTTAAGAGGAATAATGTAATATTTGCATCTATGCCAAAGATGTACTGTGTTGATAATGGGGGAGTATGGAAAAAGTGTGCCAAATGTGTGCTATGGACCTGGTAATAGTCTGAGGATATTATCTCACAATCTGTAACAAATGTTCCGCCACGGTGTGGTGTGTAGATAGAGGGGTGTTGTTTGGGAATTCTGCACATGTGCATGATTGTTTTGTAAGTTTACAACTTCTGTCATAAAAATGTATTTAAAAAATAATAATAGGGTGGGTTGGGGGGAAAATACACCAAATGTAAGATAAGGACTCTAGTTAGTAGTAAGATTTTGATGCTATTCTTTCATAATTCGTAACAAATGTCTCACAATGCAAGGTGTTGGTGGTGGGTTGATGTGTGGGAGCCCTGTATGATGTTATGCATGTCTGCTTTGTAAGTTCACAACTTTTACTATACATTTATTGTTTATGTATGTTCATGTAAAAATGATATAAAAAATAATAGGGTGGGTTGGGGGAAGAATACTTTGGTTAGTAGTAATATTTTGAGGATGCTCTTCAATCATTGGTTAAAAATGTTTCACAACAGTGCAAGGTATTGGTGGCAGGGTGAGGTATGAGAGCCCTGTATGATGTTATGTATGTTTGTTTTGTAAGTTCACAACTATTACTATACACTTATTGTTTATGTATGTTTATGTATGAGTGATATACCTCAATAAATTTTAAAAAATCATTAGTATTTCCATATACTAGTAATGGTCAATCTGAGGAGGAAATCAAGAAAAAATTCCATTTACAATAGCAACTCAAAGAATAAAATATCTAGAAATAAATGTAACAAAGGATGTAAAGGATTTATACAATGAAAACAACAAAACTTTGCTGAAAGAAATCAAAGATCTACATAAATGGAAGGACATTCCATGCTCATAAGTTGAAAGACTAAATATTGTTAATATGTCAATTCTATCCAAAATGATTTCCAGATTCAATGCAATCTCAATAAAAAAATTCCAACAGCCTACTCTGTAGAAATGGAACAGTCAATCATCACATTTATTTGGAAGTGCAAGGGGCCTCAAATAGCCAAAACAATCTTGAAAAAGAAGAATGAAGTTGGAGGACTCACACTTCCTGACTTTAAAACTTATTACAGGGGGTCAGATGTAGCTCAACTGGTTGAGCGTCCGTCTCCCATATGGAGGGACCCGGGTTCGATCCCCGGGACCTCCCGGTAAAAAAAAAAAAAAAAAAAAAAAAAAAAAAGGATGAAAAGTAAAACTTATTACAGTGGTCAAAACTGCATGGTACTGGCACAGGGATAGATAAATAGACCAATGGAATCAAATTGAGAGTTCAGAAATAGACCCTCACACATCTATGGCCAATTGATTTTAGACAAGGGTGCCAAGTCCACTCTATTGAGAAAGAATAGTCTCCTCATGGTGCTGGGAGAACTGGACATTCATATGCAAAAGAATGAAGGAGGATCCCTGTCTCATACCATATACAAAAATTAACTCCAAATGGCTTAAAGACCTAAATATAAAAGCCAGGACTATAAAACTCCTAGAAGAAAATGTAGGGAAACCTCTTCAGGATCTTGTGTTAGGCAATAGTTTTTTTCTTAGACTTTACACCCAAAGCACAAGCAACAAAAGGAAAAATAGATAAATAGGACCTAATCAAAATAAAAAACTTTTGTGCATCAAAGGCCTTTATCATTAAGGTGGGAGGTGTGGGAGGTGGGGAACATGGGAATCCCTGTAGGTTCCGTGTAATATTTAGGTAATCTAAGCACCTCTTAAAATATATATATATATAAATAACATTTTTTGTAAGCAAATGCACATATATGCATAGATATTTATATATCATTTTAGAAATATTGGTATGTATTGTGAAAAATTTGATTTTTACCCACAATAAAAAATAAATTAATAAAAAAAAAAAAAAAAAAAAAAAGGCCTTTATCATGAAAGTGAAAAGACAACCTACTCAATGGGAGAAAATATTTGGAAATCACATATCTGATAAGGGCTTAATATCCAGAATAGATAAGAAATTCTAAACTCAACAATAATAGTATGAACATCCCAATTAAGAGATGGGCAAAAGACTTGAATAGGCATTTCTCCAAAAAGGATATGCAAATGGCTAAAAACCACATGAAAAGATGCTCTACATCATTAGCTATTAAGGAAATGCAAATCAAAATCACAATGAAATACCATTTCACACTCACTAAAATAGCTACAATTAAAAACCAGAAAATCACGTGCTGGAGAAGATGGAGAAATAGGAACACTCATTCATTGCTGGTGGCAATGTCAAATGGTGCAGCCTCTGTGGAAGACAGTTTGGCAGTTCCTCAGAAAGCTAAGTATAGAATTACCATATGACCTGGCAATTCCACTCTATTAGTTAGTCAAAGGGGTGCTGATGCAAAGTACCAGAACTCTGTTGGCTTTTATAAAGGGTATTTATTTGGGGTAGAAGCTTACAGTTACCAGGCCTTAAAGAGTCCAACTCCAGGTACCATAAGAGGTACTTCCTCACCCAAAGTCTGTTGCCACGTGTTGGTGCAGTGTGGCGGGCGAGGTCTGTGAGGGCTCAGCCTTCCTCTTTTCTCTTAAGGCTCTGTGGTCCCAGCTTCTTATGATCTCAGCTGGAAGCTGGCATAAGGCTCGTCACTCTCCCCTGGGGCTTGTTTCTTTCCAGGCTCAGCTGCTCAGATTGCTCCACAAGGTCAGCTGTAGACTATCAGTCAAACGGCTTGGCTTTCTCCCGGGGCTCCAACGTCCAAAACTAAACTTACTGTGTTCTCCTTCTCCATGTATTTTCTTCCATGTGAGAGTCTGTTTTATCTCCACCAAAGGTGTGGGAACTCAACCCTGCATGCCCTCATGATGTGGTCAAATAAAAGCCCTGATCTTGATTTAATAAAGTAAAAGTGAAACCTCTGAATCTAATACAATCTAATATGCTCAGAGGAACAGATCAGTTTACAAACACAATCCAATATCTATTTTTGGAATTCGTCAACAATATTAAATTGCTACACCCACTTTAGGTATATACGCAAAAGAATTGAAAGCAGGGACTAGAACAGATATTTGCACACCAGTGTTCATAGCGGCATTATTCACAATTGCCCAAAATGGAAGCAACCCAAGTTGCTTTGTTTAGGTGACGAAAGGATAAACAAAATATGGTATATACATACAATGGAATATTATTCAGCATTAAAAAGAAATGAAGTTCTGATTCATGTGACAACATGCATGAACCTTGAAGGCATAGTGTTGAGTAAAATAAGCCAGACACAAAAGGACAAATGTTGTATGATATCACTGATATAAAATAATTGGAATAAACAGAGTCATAGAGTCAGAATCTAGCATATAGGTTAACTAGGGGCCGGGCTGGGGGTAGGAATGGGAAGTTAATGCTTAAATTGTACAGAATTTCTATTTGGGTTGATTGCAAAATTTGGATAATGGATGGTGGTGCTAGTTGTACATCACTGAGTGTAATTAACGGCACTGAATTATATATGTGAATGTGGTTAAAATGGGAAACTTTAGGTCATATATATGTTACTAGGATAAAAATTAAAAAAAAAAACGGGGAGCTGATGTGGCTCGAGTGGTTGAGCTCTTGCCTCGTACATTGGAGGTCCCGGGTTAGGTTCCCGGTGTCTCCTGAAAAAACAAAAGCAAACAACAAGCAAAACAAATGAAAAAACCAACTCAGAGAAGCCGATGTGGCCCAGTGGTTGAGCACAGACTTCCCATATATGAGGTCCTGGGTTCAATCCCTGGCTCTGGTACCTCAAAAAAAAAAAAAAAGGACTGTACAACACAATGAACCCTATTGTAAATGATGCACTATAGTTAATAGTACAAGTATAAAAATGTTCTTTCATGAATTATAATAAATATATCACACTAATGCGGGGTATTAATAATAGGGTGGTATATGGGAAGGCTGTATTTTATATATTTTATGCATGGCATTTCTGTAAACCTACAACTTCTCTAACAAAAAATTATTAATTTAAAAAGTTTTTAAAAAAGAACTAATAAAAACACACACAAACAAAACAACAACAAAAAACAAAACACAGAAAAGTATTAATAAAACAAAAAATATGTCATTGTAGAATATGCCACATTGTAGGATGTACCTCCTCCATTCATCTGCTGATGGACACTTGGGTTGCTACCATATTTTGGCTGTTGTGAATAATGTTGCGACGATCACTGATGTAAAAATATCTGTCTGAGTCCCTGCTTTCAATTCTTCTGTGTATATATTTAAATCTGGACGTGGAATTCCCAGGTAATATGGTCATTCTATGTTTAACTTTCTGAGGAACCACCAAACTTTACTTAATGTCCTGGAATTGTCCACTTTAAAATGGTTAAAGTGAAAGAAAAATTAACTTTCATAAGCCATTGTCATATCTCAAAAAATCAGGAGCCTGAAGAATCTAACAATGGGCTGACTACCTCTGGATTTCTGGGACATAAGAAAGGAATAAATGTCTTTCTTGTTTAAGGCAAAAACAAAAAAACTAACCGTATGCTTCTTCCCATCCTATACTTCAGGACAGAACATTAGACAGAGTCCCAGTGTACATGGAGTTTTCAGTTTCACTTTAAATGACCAGATACAGTTGTCACACCATCACCCCTGAGACCTATACTACCAACTTCTGCCATGAGACACAGAGAATTACTTGAGAGACTCTTGAGTATACTGATATAAATAAGGCATGGTCATTGCTGTACAGATATTCACAAACTACTGTGGGGTATCCGGGAAGAGAGGAGGCTTATCAGAACATTGGAGAAGGGGTCTCTTCCTCACTTTTCCCTGTAAAAAGGGTTTGGATGAGATATTTTCTCCAGGGCCATTCCAGCTCTGATGCTCTTGGATTCTTCCCTAAGAGCCGGTGTATACGTTCTTCTAGGAATTAGAATAATCTTTGGGAAACCCAACCCTTCCAAAATCTGCACAAGTAAAGAACACTAGCAATTTCCCTCCAAAGGGTTCTGCCTCTGAATCCGCTGGGGGTTGGAGAAGAGAAGAGAATGAGGAGATGAAACTAAAGAGGGATTTCTGATACGTCTGTGCCCAGGCAGGCTTGGACAGCACAGAGCATGGAGGAAGATGTGCTATATTCCACACTATCGTTCACTGTTGGGGCTCATCCCCTGGATTGCTGGCTTCGATAATGATGGATAATAAGGTCTTCGGTGCAAGGGGTTCTAGACTGGGCTTGGGAACTTGAGAAATTATTCCCTGAGCAATGATTTGTTTTTGAAAGTTGGGTTCTCCTTTCTTACAATAATAGCAACAAAAATAACCATCACCCACATTTTATAGTTAATTTTTTCCCCCATCTCGTCTTCATTTTCTTGTCCTGACCCTATATCTCAGAGAGATTAGCTAACATTGGCCCATTGAGAGTGAGTACATAGCTCTATATAAAATAGAACCCCAGGCCTGAGTCACAAGTCTGTACATACCTCACTGACTTCCAAGTCACTTGTTTTCCCTCTCTTAGCTGAAATAATCTTAGAAGAAACCAGTTACTTTATGAGTTCTCTATTTGCTAGATTATGAAATCATGCCACTCAGAATATCTGAGAAATGAGTGGAACTTGGGTCAGGGAGATGGTGATGAATCCAGTATGTGAAAGTATGTTTGCAAAAGATTAGCTGAGGGAGAGATGAGGTATGTGGGGTGTGGAGAAGAGAGTCAAAGCAAGGCACTAGAAGAGGTAACACCCAGCCCAAAGGAATCTGTTGTAGTGTGTGGTCGTCAGAATTGCATCGAAATGGCAGAGGTGCTTCCTCTGTTCAGACTGAAATGGGGAAGTATGGTTAGTAAGTGGTGACAAATTCTGAGAAAGGAAACTGTTACACAGGGGTCAAAGGACAGGGCTTATACAGTCTCACCACTGAAAAGGACCTTCAAGAGTATATAGCTTCATGTTCCACTCCATGAGGACAATGATTTTTAAAATTTTGGGATTGGCATACCAATTAGAGAATATGAAGAGTGTAAGGGTCCTTTCCTTAATGAATGGACACACGTACACTCCAAATTTTAAACACAACTTTGGGGAACTAAGCATATTTGCTCTACAGCTTCTCTGGCAATTGGTTGTGCAAATTCTGCTTGAATATTTCCACTGGTGGAAAGCTCATTACCTCTGGAGATGGCAGATAATGTCTATGCACTGAGTTCTAACAGGCTCTACTGGTGGAAGTGGATTAAGCCATATAAGCACTTTTACAGCCACTCCACACTCGTGACTTATGTTGACTAAATCCCCTGCTTCAGAGCCCATTAAATAGCCCTTGGATGTCTTTTATGGACACACAAATCTAGACTTTCTCCCAGAATATTTCTTCAGAGATTTGGAGGCAAGAGTCATGCCCATGTCTTCTTTTCTCTAGATTAAAGGACCCAGCCTAGTTCATTTACGTCCTCCTCTTATGCTGTGACATAATCTTAAGCAGATCTCAGATTTTAGCATATTAGCACCAGTGCTGTTGTTGTTGCCTGATTAACCTTAACTGAGCACTTCAATCGTAATAGCTATCTTTTATTTGTTCAGTCAGCAAACATTTACAGAGTACCTGCTCCTTTTCCTCTCAGCAGGTCTATGGACATGATTCTAATTACCCTGGAAATAGACAAAAAGATGAGAAATGCAAGAAAATACACAGAGAGAATGGAGGAAAAGGGCTAGGAATACAAGAAAAAGCCAGAGGCACTTTCAGAGGAAAACACAGATTATATAACTTGATGGGTGTGTGAATTGGTGCCACTTGTTAGGAAAAAAATTCACAGAGTAGAGGAAAGGAAAGGTTTCTTCACCAGTGCTAGGAAATATTATGCTTTTAAATTGTTAATTAATTCTATCTTTGAATATTGGCATGGCATTAAAATCTCGATAGATACATTAAACAACATATTTGAGAAAACCAAAGACTGGAAAGTAGACTTGAAGAAATTATCCAGCCCAGGAAATCAAAGAAATGGGGACTACAAAGGAAAGATTAAGAATACACCTGCTCTTAGGTTAGAGTGCAAAGAACACACATATATTTAATTAAAATATTGCAAGAAGATGATAGAGAGAATGGTAGAGAAACAATCCACATGTAAATACATTGTAGTGAACTTGCAATAACATGAAAGTTCAAAGAGAAAAAAGCATCCAGAGAGAAATAACTACTTATCTCTAACCAAGATGCACAGATATATTCAGAGTTGACACTCAACATATTAGGTACCAGAAAAGTGTTAAGTAATATCTGGTCTTATTTAAATGTTAAAAATAACATTTACATACAAAAATAATTGTCAACCTAGAACTGAATGGTCAATCAAACAATCTTCAAGAATAAAGGTGAAAAAGATGTTTTTATTTTTATTTTTATTTTTTTATTGTTTAAAGATTTTTATTTATTTATTCATTTATCCCCCCCTTGCTGCTTGTGCTCGCTGGGTCAGCTAACCACGCCGCGCGGGCAGGCTTGCCTTCACCAGGAGGCCTCGGGAACCGAACCCGGGGCCTCCCATATGGTAAACGGGAGCCCCACTGATTGAGCCACAGCCGCTTCCCGAAAAAGATGTTTTTAAACAAGAAAAAAACAAACAAATGGAGGCAATCAATTTACCTCAGGAAACCTCCACTGAAGGAAATAGTAAAAGAACATCAGGATGCATGGGGTGATAAAGTCCAATAATCCTGACTCCCCCTAGTTCTTGGTCAGGATTTGGACCAAAGCAAAGGCATGAATCACTGATGTCAGAGACTTTCCTATTTCTTTAGGGACTTATGTTTGACCATAGGGATGTTTCCTCTTCTGGTCCTTTGATTCTAAGTCAAAGATAAGAAGCATCTTCTCAAAACACTATGAGAATAACATAAAAATATATGTACAACTGTGTTCATGGCATATGTATTAGTTGTTGGCTTTTATAAAGGGTATTTATTTGGGGTAAAAGCTTACAGTTACAAGACCCTAAAGAATTCAACTCAAGGCTGCTTTCTCACCTAAGTCAGTTGCCACATGTTGAAGCAAGATGGCAGGCGAGCTCTGCCTGGTCTCTTCTTCCTTCTTCCTCTTAAAGCTCCATGGTCCCAGCTTCTTCCAATCTCAGCTGTAGGCTGGCATAGGGCTCGTTTCTTTCTGGGCCTTCTCAGCTGCTCAGCTGGGAACTATCATGCGAATGGCTCATATCTCTTCCTGGGGCCACAGGATCAAAGTTCTCTCCTCTTCTGTGTCTATGGTGTTCTCTCCCTTCCTATGTGTCTTCTTGAGTGAATGTCATTTTTTAGCCTACCAAGGGGGCAAGGACTCAATCCTGAGTTGAGGACATCAAAAGCCCTAAATTGATATAATCAAGTAAATGTAAAACCTTTGAATTTAAACAAAGGGTATCATATCCACAGGAACAGACCAGTTTACAAATATAATCCTTCTCTTTTTTGGAGTTCATAAATAATCTCAAACTGCCACAGCATATTTATAAATAGCCAAAACAGGTTTCCATCAATAGGAAAATAAATAATCTGTGATAATTTGTACAATTAAGTACCACTAAGTAACAAAAGCAATGAATGATTTATACACACGGCTTGTTGTTCCTGAGTGAAAGTAGCCATAAAATGATAATGTATTAATTCATCAATATTAAATTATAGAATAGACAAATCTTATTCATGGTGGAAAAAATTCAGAATGGTAGTTGTCTTTGTAGGGATAGAGTTGATGATTCACTGGGAAGGGGCATGAAGGAACTGTGAAGAGTGAAGGTTAATGGTCTGTAACTTGATAGGGATATGAGTTACATAAATGTGTATATTTGATAAAAGTCATCACTTAAAATGTGTACATTTTATAGTATGAACTTTTAAAGTAAAATGGGGAAGCAGATGTGGCTCAAGTGATTGAGCTCCTGCCTACCACATGGGAGGTCCCAGGTTTGGCTCCTGGTGCCTCCTAAAGAAGATGAGCAAGACAATGAGCTGACATGATAGACTGGTGCAGTGAGCTGATGCAACAAGATGACACAGCAAAGAGACACAAGGGGAATTATAGTAACATAATATTCAGAATGCAAACATGCAAGAAATGGAAAAATATCCATTCACAGGAAAAAAATAAATTGCCAAAAACCATCCCTGAGGAAGTTCATAAATTGGAACTATTAGTTAAAGACTGTAAATCAACTGTCTTAAATATTCTCAATGAGCTAAAGGACCCCAAACGCAAAGAACTAAAGGAAATTATAAAAACATTGTCTAAACAAAATAAAGAGATGGAAATTATAAAAAGGAACCAAACAGAAATTTTGGAGTTGCAAAATACAGTAATTGAAATGAAAATTCACTAGAGGGAATCAACAGCAGATTTAGACAGGCAGAAGAAAGGATCAGTGAACTTCAAGACAAGACAACTGAAGAAAAATGAACAGAGCCTGAGGAACATGTGGGACTCCATCAAGCGTACCAACATACACATCACTGGAGGCCCAGAAGGACAAGAGAGAGAGAAAGGGGTAAAAAAAGGATTTGATGAAATAATAGTCGAAAACTTCCCAAATCTGATGAAAGACATGAATATACACAGCCAGGAAGTACAATAAACTCCAGGCAGGATAGGCTTTAAGAGATCTAAACCAAGACATCGTCAAAATCTGAAGACAAAGAGAGGATTTTGAAAGCAGCAAGAGAGAAGAGACTTATCACATACAAGAGATCCTCAGTTTCTCATGGCGTCCAGAAGCCAGTGCAATGACACATTTAAAGTCCTAGTACACCCTAGTACTAGGACAGTTACACCCTAGTAGTCGTAATCACACCTAATTCCCAGATCTTGGTTTCTAAATACCATTTCCCAATTAGAGGAGCTAGGGCTCCTTGGAGAGCTGGAGTAGGAAATATATAAGATGAAGCTGAAACATCTTGTGATGCTAGAAAATAAGGGATTGCTCTAAAAGATATGGAGCATGTCAAATAAACAATGGTCAAAAGGTCATAATGGGGAAGCGGCTGTGGCTCAATCAGTAGGGCTCCTGTTTACCATATGGGAGGCCCCGGGTTCGGTTCCCGAGGCCTCCTGGTGAAGGCAAGCCCGCCCGCGTGGCGTGGTTAGCTGACCCAGCGAGCACAAGCAGCAAGGGGGAGATAAATGAATAAATAAATAAAATCTTTAAAAAGTAAAAAAATAAAAAAGGTCATAATGGTCAAAGCTGGAATGATTTGACTGGAAAAAAAAACAGACTTGCAGAATAAAATAAATACAAGTCCATATTTGCTCATAAACAAATAATTCCATAAGTAAGTAATGGAGAGGAAACAGCTCTTATTTACAGAACATTCTAATTAATGAATGTAGAGGGAATGAGGAGCATAGAAATCAGTATTAGAATATCATAGTGCATGCAAGACCCAACCATGACTACTAAAATCTGTGGGTGAAAGTTTGGGGAGAAAAAGGATATTAGCATAGTCTTAAATAATCTCCCAACATATATCTGTTAATTACCAAGGGGGGAAAGTAACTTTCCAGTGGGGAAACCCAGTAGACACCACCTTAACCAAGCGATCAAGATGAACACCACATTATGTCCCCCCAATATGATGCACAGGTATACACCCAAGAAAAATGAATATGTTCCCACTAAAACATGTACACAAATATTCATAACAGCATTATTCATGATAGCCCAAAAGTGGAACCAACCCAAATGTCCACTAGCTGAAGAATGGCTAAATAAAATGTGGTATGCCATTGATAAACACAATAAAAAATAGCCTACTTATGAGGTCAAGTCACATGGGGATTTATTTATTTATTTATTTATTTATTTATTTATTTATTTATTTATTTATTTATTTTTATTTTATTTTTAAACAATTTATTGAAGTATATCCTTCATACATGAACCTACATAAACTATAAGTGTTCAGTACACATCGTGATCTTACAAAACAAACATGCATAACATCATACAGGGCTCCCACACACACACCCCCCAAACACCCTGCATGGTTGTGAAACATGTGTTAACAAATCATGAAAGAGCATCGTCAAAGTATTATTACTAACTACAATCTGAATCTTCCTCCCCTATACATTTTTTAAAGGATTTATTTATTTATTAACTTTTATCCATTTTTATCCCCCCCCATTTTTGCTGTTTCTGTGTCCATTTGCTGGGCAACTCTCTGTGTCCATTTCCTGCCCTCTCTTCTCATCCTTCTCCTCCTGTCTTCACTGGGATTCGATCCTTGAAACCTCTGATGTGGGAGGGAGATGTCCTACTACTGCCTGTGCCACCTTAGTTCCTGGTTTTTCGGCGTGTCTCGTCTTGGCTTTCCCTTGTGTCACTCTCCTGTTACGTCATCATCTTGCTGCATGGCTTGCGGGGCCTGGTGGTGCACCTGTGCAGGGCCCCGGAGTCTCACCCACTCCCGGGACCTGGTGGCCCATGCGCCTTCTATATTTTTCTTTTTTAAATTTTTACCAGGAGGTCCCGGGGATCGAACCCAGGTGCCTCCATATGGGAGACGGATGCCCAACCATTTGAGCCACATCCGCCCCCCTGCTCTATCTCTTAAGGTTGACCAAAGATACCCACAGTTACGGTCTTTTCCCATACAGGATGGTCATATAATAAATCAGGGTTGGTTTATCACCAGCATTCCAAAAACCAGCCTAGGGAGAAAAACTAGGTCTGGGGACACATGCATGGTTTCTAATACAGCGAATGTTTAGCCTACCCTAATTATCACAAAATCAGGACAGCGAAAATATTCCCATCAAATGGGGATTTATGGGAGGGTTTTGTTCCACAAAATTATGTGTACCTCTCACACGAATGACAGCCCTTTCTTGGTTTCTTTTGTGCATAATTTGTGTTAATTTGTTATGTGCATAAGAAATGTAAGGTGACTTTAATTCATATGAACTAAAAGAGGAGCAAGCGGGTAAAATGTTAGGACAGCCAGATGGGTAGACATAACTCTAGTGCTTAAATTTATCCTAGTTGAGGTTAAGGTATGATGGCATTAAATGCTTTTTCCTGAAAGTTAAAAAAAAAAAAAGCAAAAAAAAAAAAAAGCTCTTGGGTTTTCTCAGAACCAACACAAAAGTTAGATTTTCTGAACTAGCATAGAATTATGCAATAAACATCCTCTTTGGATGATGAGACTCTTGACCCCGAAAAGCCATCTGAACCCCTAGTTAAGCACACCTAGCCCAGTGAAAAATAAATCCCGGCTTACTCTGGCCACACCCCTGCAGGACTAAGAGGTGGCGCTCCCAGCAGAAGCGAGGCGACTTCCTTCTTTCTGGTTATAAAACTGCCCGCAAGCTCCCCGGACTTGAAATTGCTTTTGCTTTTGCAGACACTCAGTTTCCATGCAGATGAAGCAATTTTGGTGTCAAGAATAAAATGCTGTAAACTGCAGCTCAACTCCAGTTTGTCTCTCAACAGATTTGGACGTTCGACCGAGATCTAGATGGTGCCCCTCCGGGACCGGGGGGTCTGGCGCCGGGCCAAGTGAGGTGCCCACAGGGGACCCCTCGGGGCTGCTGCTCGCCACGTGACTCCGCACCCCAGGTGAGCGCTTCCTGTATCGCAACTCTGCAGTTCCATCGAGTTCCATAAACTTTTGTTCAGGACTTTGGTTCAAGTACCTTTGTTTATTTTACATTTTCGTTCTTTGATTTCATCCTATCCCCACATCCCCCAATTGGTTTATTTCTCTGTCGCTTCTGCTGCTCCTCGCTTCCGCTTCCATTCTCTAACTTCCTTTCTGACGGTTTCTCTGGGAGGCACAGAGCCTGGGAATCTGGGAGACCTGATAGACCAACTCCCAGATGGCGGCACCCAGGGAGCGTTGACAGTCCTCCCATCTCCAGTGTCGCCAGATGGACGTTCCTTAGCGCGGAAACGAGCCTCCTTTTCTGCCTCTAGCGCTGCTTTTGCTTTGACCCAGATACCTGTCCATTCCTCCCACTCTCCAGGGGATTCCACTGAGGTCAGAACAGTTTCCAAGTGACTGAGATGAAAGACTCAGGGGCCGAGATGTGAGCTGCAGGGACAGCGTTTCCTCCCACTGCAGCAAATGATGTCTATTTGTTTTAAATCCCCTCTCCCCCACCTGCTAGGACTCCTGCTTCTTTCATGGACCTGCTACTTGGGACTCTATTTATGGTCTGACAAGGCAATCTGTCTTTGCTGTAGCTACTTTGGGGAACCCATGAAATGGACAAAATTGTTGATTTGAGAGGCACTTTAGAAAAGAAGGGATCCAAAATCTCCCAGAAACAATGGGGAGTATTCTTTAATTGGTATGTGGAGGCTTCTAAACAACAATTTGCTTCCAAGAGAGCTTCACTTAAAGATTCATTAGAAAAGGAAAAAGCCAAAAACAGACTAAAGGAAAATGAACCCCTACCTGAATCACTTCTCCCCCAATTTCCCTTCACTTAGCTCTTCCTCCATGTTCCTCTGAACCTGCCACTCCTTCTGGCACTTTTTAATCCCCTCCCTTTTCCTCCTGACTCCCCAGAAAAAAAATAATCTAGTCCAGGCTCCCCTAAAGATTAAACCTTCCACTGAACCAGGTGTGTACTTTAGTACAAAATTTAAAACTTTGCACTTGAGCAGAGTTTAGAACCATCATAAAGGATTTCCCTAAATCTAAAGAAAGCCAAAGTCAATTCATAAATGAATATAGAATTTTACTGGGAATGTATGGTCCTGGCTTGGCTGATTTATACCAACTAACGTAGTGGGACCCGGAGATGCTAAGCTTTGGATGTAAAAAACTAGTTGGGATGATCTTGAACATGATTTGCAAGACCTGACTAATCACGCTAAACCAGAGGGTGTAAAAAAGTTTAGAAAAATAGGCCAGTCTCTATTGTAAGCTATCCCAAAGACATTCCGTAATGGAATCGATTGGACTATTTTTCAGGCCTGTAAACAAAAAAGGGATAAAACCATCTCAGATTATGGAGGCAGATTATCTTCTGACAACACCCTGGAATTAAGGAAGGTGTGGCTATAATCCCTGCCCTTTCTTCTCACTTCGTTAGTGGAATCAAACCAGAGATGGGGAATTGAATAAGAAAGCAAAAGCTCGAATGGGAAATAGCTTCCCTTTCTGAACTACAACACTTTGAAAAGGACGCTGGAACAAAGATGTGATTCTACCATGTGCAAATTTATGGTCTTACAAATCAAGCAACTGAGTGCCCCTCTGCCCCATCCGGCCTGTTATTATGGTAGAGACAACTTCAGGTACTGCAAGCAGAAGGGACGTTAGAAAAGGAATTGTCCTGCCCTACAGAAAAAAGGGAACGATGTCAATCAAATTTCCCAAAACACTAGCTCCGAAGGCGCATCCAGGGAGAGTATGACCTCTTTCCCTCAATTCAATGAACTCCTAATAGGCTCACTGCCACTTTACACTTCCCTGGGCCAACCACAAAAAGACAATTTAGGGCATTCTTGGGATTAGCTGGCTGTTGTCGGCAACAGATACCTAAATTCTCAGCTAAAGCAGCCTCACTCTGACCTTACTGCTCCAATCAATAAAACTGAGCCCATAGGGAAATGGATGTGGCTCAAGCAGTTGAGCTCCCACCTACCACATGGGAGGTCCCAGGTTGGGTTCCTGATGACTCCTAAAGAAGACGAGCAAGATAGTGAGCTGATGCGACAGGCTGGCACAGCAAGATGACGTAACAAAGAGACACAGTGAGGAAACACAATAGGAGACATAACAAGTAGGGAGCAGGGGTGGCTCAAGTGATTGGGTGCCTCCCTCCCACGTGGGAGATCCTGGGCTCGGTTCCTGGTGCCTCTTAAAATGAAGATGAACAGATAGCAGACAGAAAGTGCAAACAATGAGGGGTGGGCAGAGAAACAAATAAAATAAAGCTTAAAACAACACCACCAACAGCACAAAACTGCGCACAAACTCCCTGACCTTGAAGCTGCTTTTGCTTTGTCCGTCAAGCACTTGACTTGCTGCTACAGTTTACAGCTTGGTGTCCTGTAAACTACATCTCGACTCTGATTTGTCTTTCAGCACCATGCACTAGAATATTACTTGGTCGTAAAAAGTAATGAAGTGCTGATGAGCGATACACGCGGATGAGTTAACATTGTGAAGTGCTAAGTGAAAGAAGCCAGTACGAAAGACCATGTACTGTATGATTCTATTTATATGAAATGTCTAGTCTAAGGCAAATCTAAAGAGACAGAAAACTCATGGTTGCCTTGGGGTGGTGGGCGAGGGGAGAGGGTACGCAAGGGACTGGGGACTGACTAATTATGGGTAGGAGGTTTCTTCTGGAAGATAATGAAAATGCTCCAAATTGATTGTGGTAATGGGTGCAAAATTCTGTAAATCTACTAAAACAATTGAATTGCAGGCTTTAAACAGGTGAATTATATGGTTTGTGCATTATATACCAAGAAAGCTGTTTTTTTAAAAAAAACCTGAATCTTTTAAAAAACTACAGGGAAGAGCCCTTGAGGCTCAGGGCTTACCAAAGGATTTATTATAAACCTAAGCATTTAAAGGAAATAAAGGTGAAGATGTATTTAGGCAAGGAAAAAGATTAGGGTTTTCATAAGAGAGATATGTGGTGTGACAAGGCAAGGAAAATAATCACGTTTGTGGTGCTTTCTGTCATTCTCTAATATAGAAGTTATTCATTTCTGTATCTTTTTAATTTACCTCCTTTTTTGATCTTTTCCCCAAGTGCCTACCTATCACTGCGAGAAAAAATTCAACTGAAGTGTCTCTTTTGAATGGACAATAAGCAATGCTGGCTTTTTTTGTAGAGCTTAAAAGTTAACATTAACCTGAAAGTTCTTCTGATTATTGAAATACAATCTTCTTTTATTTTCCCAGGGTTAATAGACCACAGTGGAGAGCTAAAGACAACGTTTGATACATGGAAGAGAATAAACATTTGAGACAGAGGATTTCCAGGTCCAGTAGACGGCCCCTGAGCTGGTGAGAGTTCTGGGAGGACTCGGCTGGTTTTCGTTCCTGGGCATCTCATTAGTGTACACTGAGATCCAGAATCCTGTGGAGGTTTGGTGAACAGACATCTCTGCGTACATTTTTGTTCATTTACTCGTCTCCCCATCAGTGAAGGGGAGAACTGCCTGGGCACTCAGGGTATATTTTAGACCTGTTCTCTCCATCATTGGGTAACATAGCCTCGACTGACCACGATAACTTCATGCGTGGGTTAGTCACCTTGGCTGTGCTCCTGACAAGCCCGAAGCACGGCTCCTAGCCCCCAGCAGAACATGCAGCCCGACTCACTTTATGTCTCCATGCTGGCTTCAGCTCCTCCTCCTCGGCATGTTTTCTAGAAGCTTCCATCTCATTTGTGACCAGTTAATGTGCAATTTTTGTGGTTTTCGAATGAAAAATAAATGTATGTGACCAAAGATTTCTCTGTACCCAGGTCAGATACTGTGGCAGGCATAAGAGACCACAGGCTAGGGAATCTTGCGGGTGATTGCGATGAGTAATTTGGGAGTAATCTTTGGGAATCCTACTGTTTCTATACCCTGTACTAGGTAATTTTACTTTTATCATTAATCATCACTAGAATTTGTGATGGATGATAGTATAAATCCCTTATTTTAAAAATTAGAAAGCTGATATTCAGAGAAGTTAAGCAGCAATTTTGACATGAATGTACCTGCTAAGAAACGGCAGGACCCGCATTTGAATTTAGCTCTCTTTGGTCTCCACTGCCCAGGAGAAACTCAAACTAAATAAATATAATTTTAAGTAATTTCTAAGTAGCAAAGTCCAACCAGTGCTTTGCCATTTGACTTGCACTGATTCCCTCCTCTTTAAAACCAGGGAAGGACAGAGTCAGAGTAAGGACTTCATTATCCTTCAGTTTTCAAGGACACAGCGTTGTTCTACAAGCTTGTAATGAGCCTTACTAAATCATACATACCACGGCACACAGGAGGGTATGAGATGCGGTGCAGCATGCCTCTTGAGATAAGGTCCTTGTCTGCTGAGTGGAGACAAAGCTGCAGCTAATTCAGTGAAATATGTGGGGGAGTGAACTCTTCTCATAGGGTGGGCATCCAAGAAGATCTCTAAACATGGGACTCCTAGGGAGGTGGGTGCACCTCAAGGGGCTGAGCGCCTGCTTCCCATGCACGAGGGCCTGGGTTCAATCCCCGGTACCTCTAAAAAAAATAAACAAACATGAGACTCCTGACCTGGGGCTGCATCCGGGACATGACCAGGAAGAGCCCACCCCACCACCTGGCTCTTCTCACCTACTCACACTACAGTTTCCTTGTGTTTCCCCAGGCCGTGTGGATACAGCTGCAACACAGACACACAGGATGAGGATACTTCTTCGGTACAATATGTCCTGCCAGTGCCAAAACAGAATATCTATCATTATCCAGATAAAATCCATGAGAAGTAAGAGACACTATATACTATGCGGAAAATGAATATTTTGAATGTTATGAACCACCATAGAGATTCATCAGAAGAAAGGAGTTTAGGTTATTTGAATAAAAGTCAATGATTTTATTCTTCTTTTAAATTTTTTTTGTTATGGTAACATATATATAAGAGAAATTTTGCCTTTTTACAAGCATGGTCTACACTGTGAACTTATGGTCCATGCTTAGTGGCAAAGCCCCAGGATGGGCATATCCATTGCAGGTGATGTGTCACACTAATGAAAGATGTTTATGTGGGAGGCTGTGGGAGGTGTGGGAGGTGGGGAACATGGGAATCCCTGTAATTTTTGTGTAACATGTATGTAATCTAAGCATCTTTAAATATATATATAAAATAAATAAATAAATAAATTAAAAAGGAAAAAAAAAGCCACTTAAATGTAGAGTTCACTGGCATTAATATATTTGCAATGTTGTGCTACCTTCATCACCATCTATTTCCCAAACGTATTCATCACTCCAAACAGAAATTCTGTATTCATTAAGCAATAACTGCTCATTGCCCCCTCCACCTGACCCCTCATGACCTCTCATGTACTTCCTGTCTCTATGAGTTGGCTTATTTTAGATAGCTCATATAAGTGGAACCATATAATATTAGTTCTTTTGTGTCTGGTTTATTTCACTTAACATAATATTTTCATGGTCCATCCATGTTGTAAAATGTATCCAGATTTCATTCCTTTTTATGGTTAATATTCTCCTGTGGGTATATACCACTTTTTGTTGATTCATTCATCTCTTGATGGACTCTTGGGTTGTTTCCACCTTTTGACTATTGGAAATAATGCTGCTGTGAAAATGGGTGTAAAAGTATCTGTTCGAGTCCCAGTTTTCAATGATTTTGGATATATACCCAGGAGTGGAATTGCCAGGTCAAATGGTAATTCTGTGTTTAAGTTTTTGAGGAACCACCAAACTTTTCTACAGCAGCTGCACCATTTTACATTCCCATCAGCAATATATAAGTATCCCAATTTCTCCAATGCCTGTTAGATTTAGGTTTTTTTAAATAGCTATCCTTGTGGGTGTAGAGTGGTACCTCTTTGTGGTTTTGATTTATATTTCCCTAATAACTAATGATATTGAGCATCTATTAATGTTCTTATTGACCATTTGTATATCTTCTTTAAAGAAATGTCTTTTCAAGTCCTTAACCCACTTTTTTAAAATTTAATTTAATTTTATTTTATTTATTCATTTATCCCCCCTTGCTGCTTGTGCTCGCTGGGTCAGCTAACCACGCCGTGCGGGCGGGCTTGCCTTCACCAGGAGGCCCCGGGAACCGAACCCCGGGCCTCCCATATGGTAAACGGGAGCCCCACTGATTGAGCCACAGCCGCTTCCCCTTAACCCACTTTTAATTGGTGTTTTTGTCTTTGTGTTGTTGAGTTGTAAGAGTTCTTTATATAATATGGATACAAAGCCCTTATCAGATATATGATTTCCAAATATTTTCCTCCTTCGTAGGTTGTCTTCTAACTTTTTCTCTTTTTCTTTTTTTTGAGGTACCAGGCTGGGGATTGAAACTGGACCTCGTATGTGGGAAGCCAGCACTCAACCACTGAGCCACATTGGCTCCCCTGAGTTGTTTTTTCATTTGTTTGCTTGGTTTTTTGTTTGTTTGTTTTGGTATTGTTTTGTTTTTGTTTTTAGAAGGCACTAGGAAAAATTTGGGACCTCCCATGTAGGAAGCAGTTGCTCAACCTCTTGAGCCACATCCACTCCCCTTAACTTTCTTGGTAATGTCCTTTGATGCACAAAATTTTCAATTTTGATGAACTCCAATTCATCTATTTTTTCTTTTATTGCTTGTGCTTTTGGTGCCATATCTAAGAATCATTACCAAATCCAATATTATATAGATTTTCCCTTATATTATTGTCTAAGAGTTTTATGGTTTTAGTATATATTCAGGTTGTTGATCCATTTTGAGTTAATTTTTGTATATGCTTTAAGATAAGGGTCCAACTTAATTCTTTTGCATGTGGATATTCAGTTTTCCCTGAACTATTAGTATAGGGCACTATTCTTTCCCCATTGCTTGGTTTTGGCACCACTATCAAAATTCAATTGGTCATAGACATGTGGGTTTATATCTGAACTCTCAATTCTATTCCATTGGTTTACGTGTCTATCCTTATACAAGTACCACATTTATTTTATTTATTTATTTCTCCCCGCTCCCTCGTTGTTTGCACTTGCTGTGTCTCTTCAACTTCCTTTTTTCTTTAGGAGGAACTGGGAACCAAACCCCAAGCCTCCAATGTGGGAGGGAGGTACCTAATTGCTTGAGTCACCTCTGCTCCCTGCTTTGTTATATCTTTCATTATGTTTTTCTTCTTGTGTCTCTTGTTGGGTCATCTTGTTGCGTCAACTTGCTGTGCCTGCCCATCATGCCAGCTTGCTGTCTTCTTTAGGAGGCACGGTGTATTAGTCAGCCAAAGGGGGGCTAATGTGAAATACCAAAAATGGGTTGGTCTTTATAAAGGGTATTTATTTGAGGTAGATACCAAATCTATCACAGATACCAGGCCATAAAGCATAAGTTTCTTCTCTCACCAAAGTCCATTGCCACATGTTGGAGCAAGACAGCTGCCGATGTTTGCAAGGGTTCAGGCTTCTTGGGTTTCTCTCTTCCCGGGGCTGTGTTTCTCTCCGGGCTCAGCTCCTCTGTTTCCTCCACAAGGTCAGCTGCAGACTCTCAGGCGAACGGCTCACTTCTCTTCTCCTGGGGCCTTCTCTCCAATAAAACTGCTTCTTAAAAACTGCTCCCTCTGGGAAACGGATGTGGCTCAAGAGGTTCGGCGTCCGTCTACCATATGGAGAGACTGGGGTTCGATCCCTGGTACCTCCCGGTAAAACAAACAAACAAAAAAAAAACCACACAAAAAAACCTGCTCCCTCTGTTCTTTGCTTTGCCTTTTACATTCGATTCCCCCACCCATCAAGGGGTGGGGCTCAACGCCCAACTGACGTGGCCCAGTCAACACCCTAATCATAACTTAATCATGCCCAGATGAACAAATCAGTTTACAAGCATGATCCAATTATATTTTTGGAATTCATAATTACATCAAACTGCCAAACGGCTACACACGGGGAACTGAACCAGGGACCTCCCATGTGGTAGACGGGAGCGCAGTTGCTTAAGCCACATCCACTTCCCCACACTCTTTTGATTACTGTAGTTTGTAGCGAGTATTGCAATCAGGAAGTGTAAGTCCTCTAACTTTCTTCTTCTTGAAGAGTGTTTTGGTTATTTGGGTCCCTTGCAATTCCTTATGAATAAAAGGATTGGCTTTTCCATTTCTGCACAAAAATCTGCTAGAATCTTGAGAGGGATTGCATTGAATCTGTAGAATGTTTTGGGTAGCATCAACAACTTAACAATATTAAGCCTTTCAATCATGAACACAGGATGTCTTTCCTTTTATTTAGTTCTTCTTATTTTCTTTCTGCAATGTTTTGTAGCTATCGATATTTAAATTTTACACCTCACTGGACAAATTTTATATTTTAAATGTTATTATAAATGGAATTATTTTCTTAATTTCTTTTTTGGATTTTTCATTGTTAGTCTATAGAAACACAAATGGATTTTGTGTATTGATCTTATACCCTGCCACTTTGCTGAATTTTGTATTAACTTTACTAGCTTTCTTGTGAATTCTTTGGGATTTTCTACATATAGAGTCATGCCATCTGTGAATAGAGATAGTTTTGCTTCTTCCTTTCTAATTTGTATGTTTTTTTCTTTCTTTTTCTTGCCTGATTGTTCTCACTAGAACTTCCAGTGTGTAGCCGTTGGGCAATTTGATGTAATTATGAATTCCAAAAATATAATTGGATCATGCTTGTAAACTGGTCTGTTAATCTGGGCATGATTAGGTTATGATTAGGGTGTTGACTGGGCCACATCAGTAAGGTGTTCAGACCCACCCCTTGGTGGGTGGGGGAATCAAATATAAAAGGCAAGGCAAAGGACAGAGAGAGCAGTTTTGATGCTGGAGTTTTGATGTTGGAGAGAAGGCCCCAGGAGAAGAGAAGGGAGCCGTTCACCTGATAGTCTACAGCTGACCTTGTGGTGGAAACAGAGGAACTAAGCTTGGAGAGAAACAAAACCCGGGGAAGAGGGGAACCCAAGAAGCCTGAACCCTGGCAAACGTCGGCAGCTGTCTTGCTCCAACACGTGGCAATGGACTTTGGTGAGGGAAGAAACTTACGCTTTATGGCCTGTATCTGTGGACTTCTACCCCAAATAAATACCCTTTATAAAGACCAACCCATTTCTGGTATTTCGCATTAGCACCCCTTTGGCTGACTAATACACAGTGCAATGTTGAAAAACACTGGTAAAAGCAAGCATCCTTGTCTTGTTCCTGATGTGAGGGGAAAAGCTTTCAGTCTTTCACCATTAAGTATATTAGCTGTAGAGTTCTCATACATACCTTTTACCATGCAGAGAAAATGCCCATCTATTCCTAGTTTTCTTAGTACTTTTGTCATGAATGTATGTTGGATATTGTTAAATGCCTTTTTTTCTGCATCAGTTGAGAAGATCATGTGGATTTTTCCTGCTTCGTTCTTCTAACGTGCTGTATTATACTGATTGATTTTCTTATGTTGAACCATACTTGCATTCCTGGACTAAATCCCAGATAGCCATGGTGTACCATCCTTTTCTTATGATGTTAGATTCAGCTTTCTAGTATTTTGTTGAGAATTTTTGTATCTATCTTCCTAAGGGATATTAGTCTGTAATTTTCTTTTCTTGTAATGTTTTTAATAGCTTTGCTATCAGGTTAATACCGTTCTCATAGAATGAGTTAGGAGGTGTTTCATCTTCTTTAATATTTTGAAAGAGTTTAAAAATGATTGATGTTAATTTTTCTTTGAATGTTTGGTAAAATTCACCGTTAAGCTATCTGGTCCTGGATTTTTAATTGTTGGGAGGTGTTTGATTACTGACTACATCTCCTTATGTGTGATGGGTCTGTTATAATTTCTTACTTCTTTTTGAGACAGTTTTGGCAATTTATGAGTTTCTAGAATTCATCTGGATTATCCGATTTGTTAGCATACAATTGTTCATAGTATTCTCTTTGCAAATAAACAACTGTTGGTTTCCACGATTCCCTCTATTGTTCACCTTTTTTATCTGCTTTAAATTTATTATTTCCTTCCTTCTACTATCTTTGGGTTTAATTTGCTCTTTTTTTCTAGTTATTAAAGATGTGAAGTTGTTGAATTGAGCTCTTATTCTTTTTTAATATATGTATTAACTGTTACAATTTTCCCTTTGTGCACTGCCTTCACTAAATCTCAGACATTTGGGGATGTGTTTTTGTTTTCATTTGTCTCTCTCTATTTTTTCTTTCCTGTGATTTCTTTCTTGACTCATTGGCTTTTAAATAGTATTTTATTTAATTTCCATATATTTGTGAATTTTCCAGTTTTCCTTCTTGATAGCAAGCAAATGCAGGTTCCTTCTCCTGATGTACCTTAAAGACCAATTCAAAGAGAGAAAATGTTTTTGCAAGCAGAGTCACCTTAAATAGCCCAAAAAACTACCTCCATAAACTGCATTCATTTTGATATTTTAAAACATCAGGATGTTTTTGTAATTGGAGTGGGGCTGGCACAGGTTCCTTCATTAATAAATATTAAGGGCCTGAACAGAATGGGGATGGGTACCAAACCAGGTGAGCCACAAGGTTCTGGAATGGGGGTATATGGAACAAAGGTCGGTTACAAGGTTTTCCCTGTGGACAGTAAACAGAAGAGGGCGGAGTGGTTACCATCACAGTAGCAAGAATGCATAAGGGTGAGCCTAGTTTTGGAATAATTATAAACAAGGGTAAGGTCAGTCTAGATTTACCATCACAATATTAGGTATAGGCTGCTAGCCAGTTTCAGTAATTTCAGATGTTAACCTTTGAATAGTTTGTAATATAAAGGCTTCCATATAATGATTTAGTAATAATTTGTTAATTCTTAACCCTCAGTTACATTCTCTTATTGATTTCTAGCGTCATTCCATTGTAGTTGGAGAGGATACTTCATAGGATTTCAGTCTTTTAAAATACAGTGAGACTTGTTTTGTGGCCTAAAATATGGTGTATTTGAGAAGAATGTTGTACTCTGTACTCTGTTGTTGGATGGAGTGTTCTGAAATTGTTAGTTGTAGGTGATTTATAATGTACTTCAAGTCCTCTATGTACTTATTACTCTTTCTAGATGTTCTATCCATTATTGAAAGTGCTGAATTGAAATCTCCAACTATCATTGTGGTGCTGTCTATTTATATCTCCCTTCAGTTCCTCCACTGTTTGCTTCCTGTAATTTGGAGCTCTCAATCTTTTGGAGAGATTGAGCCTTCTTTGTGTCTTGTCACAGTGTTTGACTTATAGTCTATTTTGTCTGATATTAGTATAGCTACCCTACCTGCCTTTTGGTTATTATTTGCCTGGAATATTTTTTCCATCCTCTTGCTTTCAATCTCTTTGTGTCTTTTGATTTAAAGTGAGTCCCTTGAAATAGTATAGAGTTGGATCGTTCTTTTTTTAGCCCTTCGGCCTGTTTCTGTCCTTTTATTGGAGAGTTTAATCCGTTTACATCATCATTACTGACAATGAAGGACTGACTTCAGCTATTTTGTTATTTGTTTTTGTTTGCCTTATACTTTTTTTGTCCCTCATCACCTCCATTACTGCCTTGATTTATGTATAGTTTATCTTTTGTAGTGAAACATTTTGGTTCCCTAATAGTTTCCTTCTGTGTATATTTTTAAAGAGATTTTCTTGTGGTTACCATGGAGTTTACATTTAACATGCTAAATTTATAATAATCTAGTTGAATTGATGCCAACTTAACCTCAATAGCATACACAAACTTTGCTTCTATAGACCTCTGTCCCCCACTTTATGTTTGTTTTTGTCACAATCTTCACACATTGGGTACCCCATAACATAGATTTATATATTTTTATGCATTTGTATTTTTGATATTGTAAGAGATTAAAAATGAAGTTGCAAACCAAAAATGCAGTAATACAGTAATCCTGGTATTTACATCTACCATTTAGTTGCAGTTATTGGAGGTCTTTATTTTTTCCTGTGTCTTTGAGTTACTGTCCAGTGTCCTTTCTTTTATATCTGAAGGACTCCCTTTAGCATTTCTTGTAGGGAAGGTCTAGTGGTAATGAACTCCCTCAGCTTTTGTTTGTCTGGTAATATCTTAATTTCTTTCTCATTTTTTTTTTTTTTTTAAAGATTTTATTTTATTTATTCATATCTCCCCCCCTTGCTGCTTGTGCTCACTGGGTCAGCTAACCACGCCATGTGGGCCGGCTTGCCGTCACCAGGAGGCCCCGGGAACCGAACCCGGGGCCTCCCATATGGTAAACGGGAGCCCTACTGATTGAGCCACAGCCGCTTCCCTCTTTCTCATTTTTGAAGGAAAGTTTACCAGATATAGAATTCTTGGTTTCTAGGTTTTTAAATTTTTCTTTCAGCATTTAAAATATATCATCCCAATGCCTTCTGGCCTCCGTGGTTTAGGAGGAGAAATTGGCTGTTGATTTTATTGCTTCTCTCATGCTATTTTCAGGATTCTCTCTTTGCCTTTGGCATTCAAAAGTTTGTTTATAATGTGTCTCAGCGTGGATCTCTTCAAGTTTATCCCATTTGGAGTTCATTGAGCTTCTTGGATGTGTATATTCATGCCTCTTGTCAAATTTGGGAAGTTTTTGGCTCTTATTTTTTCAAGTATTCTTTCTTCCCCTTTCTCACGTTTTTCTTCTGGAACTCTTATTTGCATATATTGGTGTGCTTTATAGTATCCCACAGGTCCCTCAGACCCTTGTTTTAAGAACCAATGAGGGGGACGGATGTGGCTCAAATGGTTGGGCGTCCGTTTCCCATATGGAGGGACCCAGGTTCGATCCCTGGGACCTCCCAATAAAAAAAAAAAAAAAAAAAAAAAAAAAGAACCAATGAAAGGTGATGAATGCACAACTATGTGATTATACCAGATACCATTGATTGTAAAATAAATAAATAAATAAATAATTTAAAAAAAGAACCAGTGAAGGCAAGTGTGAAGGTAGAATATAATTGAAGAACTCTCTCCTTTCCCTGAGACTGGTAGCTTAGATCAGCTTATTATGAAACAAAACCTTGTGATGAATACTAAGTGTTGCGAATTAACTGGGGTTGTGCCTCCTGGGATGAAGAGAGCACCATTTAGTGGAAGACCAAGATAAAAACAGTTAATTAAATTCAATATAATGAGGGGTGATGGAGTCATTTCATAGGATGGGCCTGAGTAAAGGTCCATAAAGCTTCCCTAAAGACAAAATATTATAGCTATGATTAAGTAACATAAAAGATGCTGTAGAGGCTTATTCTTCCACCTGACTCCTACTCTATATTAATAATATAACTCCCATTGTGCTTATCCAGGAAATATGGCAGCAGACCCTATACTGAAGATGATGAAGACTATTTTACTAACATATTGAAATCTGAGAAGTTGAGGACAACAGCGGTATTATTTAGAAAACATCATCCTGAGCATTACTCTTCTAGGGATAAGTTTCCCAGGTGAGGCAAACTATTCTTTGAAGAAAGCTGAATGTATTTGATGATATATCTCTATTTCATAGAATATTGTGAAAAGCATGGATTTAGAACTCAAAGTAAATAAATATAACCAAAGATTTCTATGTGCCCAATTCAGATACTATGCCATGCATAGAAGACTACATTGTAGGGAATACTGAGGGCGAATGGAGGCGTTCTTTTCTTTGGGAATCCAATGTTTTCTAGATCTAAGTAATTTTACCCTTCTATTATTACTTGTCATAAGAATTTGTGAGCGTATAATATCCTTATTTTACAAGTGATACCCAGAGAGGTTTAACAGCAATATTGATGCAAATTTCAGGAATTTATAGAGAAATCAAGGGAAGAATGAATGAGCTTATGCAAGATTATGAATGAAACCAGAAATTCCTGCATCTTGCCCGAGGCCAACCATGTCTTCTTCCAGGGAGGCATCTAGGGAAGCTATATATACACAAGGACTTTAAGTAGTGGCAATCAGAGACCGCTGCATTATTTGTTCAGTTGATGCCAGATAACCAATGTAAATTCTCTAAGAAGCTGGCTGGTGATGAAGGTTGAGGGCCTTGAGTGTGCTAGTAAATGTACAGCAACTGTGCTAGGAAACAATGGTGTTCCAGTAAATGTTTAACAACTGGCTTTCAAAGGTGGGTCAAGCTCTGACTTGTAGTGTCTGCCAGTTCCCACGCAGTAAATACTCCCACCATGGGCAGATTTCAAACTACCCACATGACATCCCTGAACACGGAGATGGGAAAAAAAGCACAGTAGCTCATTATTATATTTTCACCACACAGCTATCATAGACATAAATAATCTCAAGAACATAGACTATAGTAAAATATATTACATTTCATACATAGGTCAATTACTGATTCAGCCTTTTGATTCCAAGGGTCTTATTATACCAATCAGAGCAATTTAAGTAAAAGAAACTGGGTGTGGTCACTTTGGGCACTGATTTAATAGAAGAAGGAGAGGGAGAATAGTCAATTCTCATGGGATCCAGAGTGACCCGTATTTCTATTATCTGTATATTTGATTTACAGAGCTCTTTTTGTTCAAGTCATGACGTTTTTATTATTATCTAGATAAGCACTATCCAATAGAACTTTATGATAAGTACAGAAATGTTCTATGCTGCACTATCTAATATCATGGTTATTATCCACATGTGGCTATTGAAATGTGGCTAGTACAATTGAGGATTAGTTAATTTAATTAAAAAAAAATTTTCCCCCAGGACCTTGTATATGGGAAGCTGGCGGCTCAACCACTGAGCCACATCAGCTCCCCTGAGTTGGTTTTTTCATTTGTTTGCTTGCTGGCTTTTTTGTTCGATTTTGTGTTTAGGAGGCACCAGGAACTGAACCTGGGTCCTCCCATGTGGGAAGTAGGTGCTCCACTGCTTGAGCCACATCCACTCCCTAATTTAATTTTAATTGTTTAAATTTAAATAGCTACATGTGACTAGTGGCTACTCTATTGGACAGTGCATCTCTAGTTTTTAATCACGTTCCTTCCTTTTCATGAATTTATTCTTAATATTTTTCATATTTTTGAAACACAAGGATCTCAACCATCAAAAAACCAAAAGGCCAGCAATTACCCAAGATGCACCAGGAACAAGAAACAGGTAATTGTCTAATATAAAGAAGGAGTCAGGATGTGTCAGTGGGTTGAGTGGAATGTTCTGTGGGTTTACATAGAGAAGACAATTTGGATTTCTTTTGTGGCAGTAGAGATCGACAGGGGTTTTCCTTATCTTTACCACAGTGCACTTTGTGGAGTCAATGGGAATGCTAGATGCTTGTAATCTTAGGTAGTAGTTCTTGAATTAATTTTAATTCCAAACAATCTGTCAGGTACATTATACACATTCTCTTCTATTATCCATGAAAACTCCGTTCTGGAGATGAATAAAGCAAACTCAGAAGTCAGAAGTCACTCCACGCCATCAAGCTAGCAGGTGGCATGATGACATTCAGCTGTGTTTGGCTTATCAAATGGAGCCTGTTTTCTTTTATTCTAACCTATGCTAAGTTTCAGAATGTAAGTAACAACAACATTGAAAAAGTAAGCCACAGGTTGTTTGATCTGGTGAGACATTTGTGCTATGGTGGACCGGGGCTAAGAAAACTTTTCGAGGCTCATGGCAGTAGACTGTTTTTCAAAATCACCCAAGCTTGATAATTCTAGATGCTGGAACTGCACGTGTTTGAAACACTGTCCCACGTGGGGTGAAGTCGTGGAAAACCATGTTGAGATTCAGGAGGAGGTGGACCTGGGCGAAGGCATACCTTGACGGCCGGCCCAGGCGCGGTGCTTGCCAGCAGGTGGTCACGGGGAGTTAATTCATGTTGGTTTTTCTGGCAGAGCTTGAGTGCTGCTGGCTGTCTCTGTAGGTGCAGCAGCATGACTGTCTGCATCTCCCACACGGGGACACAAGCTCAGAGAGGCCGGGAAAGCTTTTCACAGTTGAGACTTTGCGTTATGCCTACGTGCAGTGCCTGCTCTCCACACACACATTACAAAAATGACATCCCAACATGGATAATTCTTGGTCAACGGGGTTTGTCACACGCAGTATATCAGAGACTTTTGTTAGGCAGTGTACAATGCCTGTTCTGCGTAACTCACCACACTCTGAGGCTGAGCGTGACTGCGGAATCCAACTGTGCACGCGTGGAGGGGCCTGCGTGCCGAGATGACCCTGTCGCTGCTGGACAGATGACAGGAAAGCTCAGGGGACCCAGGGGAGGTCTGGCACCGCTCCGAGGGCGGCACCAGGAGGAGAGAGTTCTTGGGTATTTTCAGCTCTTGCGCTTGTCCTTTCTCTGGCCTCGACTTTCCTCATCAGCAGAAGGTACTACCTGCTGTTCAGGGTTACGTAGGGAATTTAGCTGCATTGATTCCAGCCCTGAGCTAACGCTGCCCAGCACCAAACCTGCCCGGCCTGGAGTCCCAGAAAACCCTTTTTCGTTGTGGGGTACAGTTTTATTAGCAACAAAGAGTATTCTCGTGCCTTCCTTGTCCATTTTCAAAGAACCACAACCGCACGTTCTAACCACACGCTGTTCTCTCCGATGCCCACAATCCCAACAGCGCGTGTGGTTCAGCATCCAGGGCGCCCTCAAGCCTCGCCTCGCCCCACAATCACATCTTACTGCACAAAATTTTTTTCTTCAGCAGAGAAGCAACTGGTGTCCTCCTTGGCTACTAATCTCTCTCTGGGGATTAAAAGAGATTGTACAAAGAATCAGTTTTTGGACCTTGAAAGAAACGTGGCTGTTGAGTTAACTCGTAAAAGTGGAAACAGATACAGGTAAGAAGAGAAGATGCTCATTATTTCTATGTAACTTGAGTCTAAAGGAGTGTACAGAATCCCCCATTTCAGATACCTGAAATTTTGTCAACAACATGCCTGCTTCCTGCACTGTCACGTTGGCGTCTTAATTTCAGCATGTGCAGAATGCAGACAGGGGCCCAGAGAGCTCGATCACCTTCCCGAGCGCTGGAGTTAGTGAAGCTGTAGCTGGGTCTTGAAGGCTTGCCCAGCCCCAACCCCACCTTCCTCTACAGGATGTGGTTTAAGTCCGCGTATCGAACGCCCTCATGATTCTCCCTTCTGGCTCCTCTCAGCGTTCACTTCCCCGCAGCTGGCTCGTACCGGTGGCCGGCCACGGGCCTCGGCTTCGTGGTGAGGGCGGCGGTGACCGTGGAGATGGCGGCCGCTCCCTGGCGTTCGCACCTGGACTTGGCCCTGCAGCACCACGAGCGGTGGCTGGTGGCAGGCCCCTTGTTTGACATCACGGCAGAGCCTGGGGAGGCCATAGCCGAACTCCACTTGCCCCACTTCATCTCCCTCCAAGGTAACGAGGGGGAGAAGAGGCTGTGGGGTGCCTGGGGAGCATCTGGTCTCTTTGCCACGGTGGTTCTCCTGCAACAGGTGAGGTCGACGTCGCCTGGTTCCACATCGCCCATTTCAAGGATGAGGGGATGGTCCTGGAGCAGCCAGCCCGGGTGGAGCCTTTGTATGCCGTCCTGGAAAACCCCAACTTCTCTCTGATGGGAATTCTGCTCAGGATCGCTTTTGGTACCCGTCTCTTAGTTCCCATCACTTCTACCGTACTCATCTATTATCACACCCATCCCGAAGAGAGTAAATTCCACTTGTACCTTATTCCCAGTGACGCCTCACTAACAAAGGTAAGGTGGACTGATTTTTTGGGTTATAAAGGATGAGAATGAAAATTCCAGGTTATTGCCTTTGTCCTGTCAATTCCTTGTTGTTGTTTTTGAAAAAGATTTATTTATTTTCTCCCCCTCCCCTGTTGTTTGCGCTCACTGTCTGCTCTCTGTGTCCATTTGCTGTGTGCTCTCTGTGTCTGCTCGTCTTCTCTTTGTGAGGCACTGGGAACCGAACCCAGGACCTCCCAATGTGGAAGAGAGACATTCAATCACCCGAGCCACCTCAGCTCCTCAATTCCTTGTTAAACATAAAAGTCAAGGCACAGTTTTCATTGCCAGAAGCATTAATCAACCTTCACTTTGTCGATCAAGATGGGCTTATCCTCGAGCCATATGGGACAATGTGCAGTAGAAATTCTGCTCTGCTCCAGACAGAGCTTCCCTTTCTGGCTGTCAAAGAGAAGGAGAAAAGGAAAGGCTATACTTGGGGATTGGCAGGAGTAAGATCCACAGATTCCATCACCAAATTTTAATGGATAATATCTTAATTAAACACCCGTGTGTGAACACACACACGCTGGAGTCATCCTCCTTCCTTTAAATGACATCTCCTCCCTAATGCATTTGTCAAAGGCTCATTGTCCTCTTGCTCTCCTGGGTTAGTGATGAAGCAGATGTGCTGGTTACCACATCTCCACGGCTCCTGTGTTTCTGGATAAAATACTACTTCTGTCCCTCTAGCTTCGGTGAAAGATTATGTGGGGAAGGTTACCTTTAATTTTACTGCCTACTGTTTGTTCCCGCAACACCGCTAATCAAAAGTCAAGTGCATATAGAGCTGGGGGTAATTGTTTATTTCTAAAATACAGGAGAAAACATTTAAAATCATGTGCTAAACGTGGTCACTCCCAGAGTGCACAGAAAAGGAAAGCAAATCAAATTCTTACAGGACTTTTCTTTGCAGTCTGGGTCCACCCTAGTTCCCAGCCTTGCCTTGCTGTTTTTTCTTCCTTCCTCAACCTGAAATCTCATATGAACACTTGCTTCATACCTTATTGATAAACTTGAAACAATGAGGTGGGAGTCATCTCAGCTTTCCACCATCAACCCTGGAAGTCAAATTGTGTACTATCTTCATTTTTTTCTTCTTATAAATGGTCAATCCATTAAAATGCATCCTGGACACTTTTCCCTCTTGCCTTACATAGGAGACCAAGCTCTGGGACATCATCCCTTGCCTCCACCATCGGTCTTTCCTACCCTAGTGTGCCATCCCCATCAGCAAACCAAAATCTGAAGTAGTTAGCATATTGGAAATGCCTTCCTTAACTCTTCTTCCTTCTCCATCCACAGTTTCTAGTTTTCTCTAATGCATAGCAGGGAACAGATCAACAGCTTTATGTATCCATAGTCTCCACATTTCCTCAGTTCCCTCTCTGTCCTCAACTCCCTAGACTTGTGTAGTGCCACCATTCCTTAATTTGGCTTTGTTTGAAGTCACCTGTTACTTTGATGCTGAATTATTTTTACCTGAAGTATCAGCAGCATCTTTTACCATTGAATACTCCCCTTCCTTGAAATAGCCCTCTCAAGGACTCTATGACATCATCTTTTCCCAATTTTCCTGTTACTATTCTAGTACCTCTTCAAATCTCTGCAGGCTCTTGCTCTGAAACTCCCATTTGAATATTAAGTTCCCGGGACTGAATCTTGGACCCTCTTTTTTCCTCTCTGTACCCACTGATAGTCTTCATGAATTCTTCCAGTGCCATAACTGAATTTTAAGTGGAGGATTCCTAAAGATATATATCCAATTATGGTTTCTCTTCAAAGCTCCAAACTGTAACTTCCCATTTAACATCTCAATTTAACTGTTTAACTTTCTTACCTAAAACTTTTTGTTTTTTTTCAAACTCTTTCCCCCATTCAGTATGTAAAACTCAATTTCATTCAGTTCTTCAAACTAAAATTTGGGACTTATCATAGATTCCTGCATTTCCTTTCCTCCCTACATATAATGTTTCTTTAAGTCCTATGAATTTTACTTTCATGTTTACCAGTTTCATTTCTCTTCATTGTCATTGGCACGTTTAGACCAGCCCCCCATCATCTTTTGCTAGATATATTACAAAGAATCTCAAAATTATCTCTCTGATTCCATTGTTTTCTTCTACTCTCTACTTTTCATCCCACAACAAGATCTTTTACAAATAGCACTCTTCTGCAAGACTCTTCAATAGAATGTCATTAAACTTAAAACATTATGTTGACTGAGTGAGTGAAATGTGGTCTGTCCTCCTCTCCTCTCCCAGAGAAAGAGAGAGAAGACACCCTGTCTTTACTTCAAACCACAAGTCAAACTCACAACGTATATTGTTGCCCGAGTGTTTTCTCTTCTTACTTCTAGAGCAGTGCTGTCCAGTATGGTAGCCACTGGCCGCATTGGTTATCGAACACCTTTAAATGTGGCTTGTATGAATTGAGATGTGCTCTAAATTTGAACCCACACCAGATTTTGAAGACTTAATATGAAGAAAAGTACATAAATATCAAATTAATATTTTTTTATATTGACTATTATATAAATGATAATATTTTGCCATAAATGAATAATATTATAAAGATATTATAAAAATTAATTTCACCTGCTGGTTTTTATAAAATGTGACTATTAGAAAATTTTACATTTTAATTATGGCTCATATTACATTTCTATTCAACAGTGCTGTTCTATGGAAGTTCCTTTGTCTTTTCAACAAATATTGCATGCCTTACGTATTCCAGGTACTATTTTAGGGACTGGAGATACATCAGTGAACAAAACAGACAAAAATGTAACAAATAAAGAGATTATATAGTATGTTCATGCTATCAGAAAAATATTTGTGCTATAATAACAGATAAAAAAATAGAGCAGATTAAGAGAGCTTGGAGATTCAATCCATAAGTCAGAATAAAATGCAGTGGTATTGTCACTCAATGTCTGCATAAACCCACCTATAATGATAACCCACTCATATTATGCTGATGTATTCGATTATTTTAGTTCCAGTCTGTTATAATCTTAACTAAATGTGACCTTTCTTGTTCAACAGTTCTTCATCAGCAATGGCAGGAGACACTCTGAGTTTACTGGAGTCCATTTGCTTTAAATATATGTATATTGCAGAGATCATTGCTCAGCACCATATTCCCTCCTTTTCGTCTTCCCCTATCTTGAGATTTCTGTTCTCTTTCATTCATTGTTCAATTTAAGCCCTCGTACACAAGTGACCTGCAGTTTGACAGCTTGCATACTTTTCCTACTCTGTCAGTTGCATTCTCCTGCCTGGTCATAGGATTCTCGGGCTTTAATCCTTTTCTCTCAGTAGACTTTTAAACACTTTTTTTGCTGTTTTCCAGCCCCCTGAGTTTCAGACAAGATATCCAACTCTTTAATGATGTTTTACCTTTGAAGAAACTTATTCTGTTAACGAACTTGTAAAATCTGTGGTTTATCTTTAGATAAACTTCCATGGAGTTTAAAGACTATCACCTCGATAAGAAGAGGTGTGTTTTTCCATTGTTGCTTCAATCCAGGGTGCAGTTAGGTGATCTGCAGTTTAGGAAATTGCCTTCCCTTTTTGTTTTTAATGATTGCCTCCTCGCCATTGATTCCTTTTTATCCATCTGGAATTGTTATTCTTTATGTGATTCATATCTATAATGACTCCTGGATAGCTCTCCATAACCTCTCTCTGCTCTCTTCACTATCATGATTTTCATCTCTTTGATCAATACAATTTCAAGTTTTTCTTTTACTTGGTCTTCCAGACCCAATTCAGGTTTCAGCCTTGGCCAACCTCTCCTTCAAATGTATATACAGATTTTATTCTTAACCTTTCTTTTATGTGGAACAAATATGCAGAAAATTATATGGCTTGAGTAAGATTCACAGTGGACCTGCTCACGTACCTAGCATCCAGATCAAGAAACAGAACATCTCTGGCTTCCCAAAGACCCTTTGTGTCCCTTCCCACACACTACCCCCAATAATTGAACATACAGCACCATGTACCATAATCTTTTTAAATTCTTGCCTTGAATTCCATAAAGCCTCTATCGAGCCTTATCTGTGATGTCTCAAATGTTATATTTATTTCATTGTTCAAGTTCTACTCTGTGCTCTGCTGGCTGCACTGATAGTTCTGAGAACTCTTCTTCTCTGGTTTCTGGTCCTCTCAGCTGTGACATCACTTCTGGCGCTCAGGTGGCAGGGCATCTCATATGCAGCAGCCCCATGAATGGCAAGAGGTCAAATCTCTACCCTTGGGTGTCACTGATGGAGCTCCAGACATGGCTGAGCTACCAGTGTCCCACTGAGGCACCAGAAGGAAGCCTCTTTGTCCCTAGCACCCAGCCAATCTCTGTCACCTTGTAAAAAATTTCAAGCTGTTCAGGGATTCTTTTTTGTTTGTTTAAGTGGTAATTTATTAATAGTTTTAAACAAATTTGTTTTCATTAAAGATGGCACAATCAATATTTCCTTAGGACAGACCCTAACTAAGGTTTGGTTCAATTTTATTTACAATTCTTTTGATTCTTTTTCATGTTTATTAAAGCATGCTACCCAGTTAACTCTTGTCTACATCAACAAAACAGGTAATATACTAAATAGAGAGAAATTAAGAACTCATATTTAGTCCTTACAGACATTATGCTTTTATTCTAGCTGTTTTACAAGATCATTTGCATTCTCTGAGCACTTTGTGAATTGCACTAGGAGTGGGGGAAGATGTTGTGGTCATTTGTGGAATGGGAGATACACTGCCTCAGGATTAAAAAGCTAGATCTATGGCCCTTGAGAAAATATATAAATTTCCATGGTCTGGGTTCCCTCATCTGTAAAACAAGACTCAATCTGTAAGAGCCTCTCCAGTTCTCTCATTCTATGGATCTAAAATTTCACCATGAGTGATTTGCTGTGGGAGAACAGCAATTGTAATCGTTTCTTTGAGTGGCATCTTGATAACCAGGCAATATTCAAAACGTACATCAAAGATAGTTCTATTAGCAGATAACTGTGGCTGGCATGGAAAAGAGACCTACAAACTTAAATCATCTAAGAGATATTTTGTATTTAATGAAGGGCTAGTTGTAGAAAGTTTTATGAAAGAAAACATTTTAAGCTATAGTTCTGAAGAATATTTATCCCACAGTTAGCTAGTTCATTAAAAAAAAAAAAAAAAATCCCCATTTTGCCAAGGTGGGGAGCCTGGGTGGTAGATAACAGAGTTGCTAAGAAGAGACTATGAGAATTACCAGTAGTTAATGTTTACAATTATCATTGACCTTGCCAGTCTAGTGTAAACTTAGTGGTTCAGTCTTCTAAAAAGAGATATAGTGAAACATGGAATCCAATCTAAGACAAAAGAAAAACAAAAACAAAAACTCACCTGAGTAATGGACTGGACTGCCAAGTCCCTATGCTTTCCCTTTCTTTCAGTGGGGGAGGTGGAGTGACTGTCAGCTTCCCACCAGGACAAAGTGTCGTGGCAGCTACATCCCCCAGCATTAGTGGCACAGTGGAAGAGATCCTTCCAGAAGGGGCACGAGGGGCCGGAGCCTGGATCATGGGGCTTCTCTCTTCCAACATGTTCACGTCCCCTTTTGGGAAATCCTCAACAGCTATTTACACTGAAATGTTTACAGAATTTTTGGTAAAATCATATAAGCCAAACAAAGTATAATGAGAGAAAATTCTGACCACTGAATAGTTTTTAATTTCATTTAACATTTGATACAAAAGATGCCACATGTAAATATGTACATTAAATCTTCAGGGCACTTTGGTTGCAGTGGACCTTAGATATGCCAAATTCTTGTATAGATGGAGCCATAATTTCTTTTTATTTTTACAAATTATACCATGATAAAACTTGATAAAAAATTACTTATGTGAAATAGTGTCCTTTTTAACATTTTTAAGTCAATCAAGTGCACACCACAATGGATTTTTTGTTGTTTAAAGAGTTCTCATGATTTTAGTATTACACAACTTTAAGCTGATACTACACCCAGAAATAAGTTTAGAAAACGAAACATTACAAAAGACTGGGAGTGAGCAGTAAAAAACCCACGCAAGCCTGCTGTTCTGTAGGAAATCAAGTGTTTTCACTGCCGTTAAGTCTTCACTGCGGCCAAACTTAAAAACGAGTCCTCCAAAAAAGATGAAGGCACTCTGGAAAAACACAGCTGTTCCACGGTAGACTGTGGGTTTTTCTTTAACAGCATAACCTCCAAAGAGAATCCACCCAGATGCAATCAGAGGGCCAAAGGCCAGCATGGAGCCGATGAGCAGCCAACTACGAGCACCTGTTTGGCCCAGGCAGCCTTCACTGTAACTATCGCCTCGGACTTGTCCGTTTGATACTGCGTTGAGCTTTAGGAAGCCTGTTGCTGCTATAACCCCCCAGGCATGGTATGGGTGGTTGAGCTCTCCCGTAGTGGGATAAATGACAGCTGCATCTACGATAATCCACCAGCCTGGCAGCAACGAGGCAATAGTATTGCGCTTCCCCCCACCAATCAATGCATTTTGAGCACCTCAGGCCTTCTAAAAATCCAGACATTATTCCAAGTCAGCCCACCCCCGCCCATGCAGTCGGTCCAGAGCCTGCGACAGCCGGGCCACCTCCAGGGATTTTTTTTTTTTAGGAGGTACTGGGGATCGAACCTGGGACCTTGTACATGGAAAGCAGGCGCTCAACCACCGAGCTACATTTGCTCCCTCAGGAGTTCTTATAAAATGTCCCTTCGCCCTGAGATAACCACCACTAAAATGTCTTTCATACATTGCTTCATGCATATAGACATATACATATGCATGTGCATAGCTTTATATAATTCTTTACCCCAATTGAGTCACATCATGCATTCTACTTTAAATATATATTAATGAATTTTATGCCACGCAGTTGCTTATTTATTTTATTTTTTTGATTTCCAATTTCTTTTTGCTTCTTTTTCAGGCAATAGATGAAGAGGAGGCTACTTTCCAGGGAGTGCGGCTTCAAACCTCGCCCCCACTGGAACCTCTGAACTTTGGTTCCCGTTATATAGTGTCTGGTTCTGCACACTTGGAAATAATGCCCAAGGTTGGTAGAATTTGATTTAACTCAGCAGGTTTTAAAATACTTTGAATTTCTAAATAAATGGAATAATTTTGGCAAAGGCCAGTATTTTCTTGGTTAATGTCAACATGCCCATATAAAACTTGAAAATAGAGAACAATAGTATTTTATTAGTCAGCCAAAGAGGTGCTGATGCAAAATATCAGAAATCTGTTGGCCTTTATAAAAGGTATTTATTTGGGGTAGAAGGCCACAGTTACCAGGCCATAAAGCATGCTACTTCCCTGACCAAAGTCTATTGCCATAAAGTCTGTTGGAGCAAGATGGCTGCCGATATCTGCCAAGAGTTCAGCCTTCTTGGGTTCCTCTCATCCCGGGGCTGATTTCTCTCCGGGCTCAGCTCCTCTGTTTTCTCCATGAGGTCAGCTGTAGACTATGAGGCTCTTTAGGCTTTGCCTCTCTCCACAAGGCCAGCTGTAGACAGGGGAATGGCTCTGTCTCTCTCCCCGGGGCTTCTGCCGTGTCTAAGAGCCGTCTCTATTCCTCTGTGTTCTTCTCCTGTGTGTTTGCTTTCCCAGGCTCCAGCTCAAAACTCAGCATCAAAACTCCAACTCTGTCCTTTGCCACGTCTTTTTTCTGTGAGTTCCCACCCACCAAGGGGCGGGACTCAAAGCCCTACTGACATGGCCCAGTCAAAGCCCCAGTCATAATTTAATCACGCCCAGAGGAACAGACCAGTTTACAAACATAATCCAATATCTATTTTTGGAATTCATAAATAATGCCAAACTGCTACAAGTACTACTCATTCTATATATTTCCACGATGCTAACACAGGCAGAGTTAGCAATATGGCATTTGGTGCCTTTATTTTTTTTTATTTTTTTATTTTTTAAAGATTTTATTTATTCATTTATCTCCCCCTTGCTGCTTGTGCTCGCTGGGTCAGCCAACCGCACCATGTGGGCGGGCTTGCCTTCACCAGGAGGCCCCGGGAACCGAACCAGGGGCCTCCCATATGGTAAACGGGAGCCCTACTGATTGAGCCACAGCCGCTTCCCTGGTGCCTTTATTTTGTGGTTAAAATGATACGTTGTTAATTTCTTTTTTATAACTGGAAAATCATTTGCCTGGCATAGCTGCCTCCAGGCCTATGATCTTGCCTAAGGAAAGCTTTTTCTAAAATTTTTTAGGAGGTACCGGGGAATGAACCCAGGACCTCGTACATGGGAAGCAGGCGTTCAAGCACTGTGCTACATCTGCTCCCCAATGCGAATCGGGTTTTTGTTTGTTTTTTAGGAGGTTCCAGGGATCGAACCCTGGTCCTCAGATATGGGAAGCAGGTACTTAACCACTCCCTGGAAAGCTCTTTTTTTTTTTTTTTAAAAGATTTTATTTATTTATTCATTTATCCCCCCCTTGCTGCTTGTGCTCGCTGGGTCAGCTAACCACGCCGTGCGGGCGGGCCTGCCTTCACCAGGAGGCCCTGGGAACCGAACCCGGGGCCTCCCATATGGTAAACGGGAGCCCTACTGATTGAGCCACAGCCGCTTCCCCGTGGAAAGCTCTTGATAGGTATTTGTTAAAGTAGTTGAATGAGGAGCTGATTTTATACTATGTATTTAAATTTGTATATTTTTCATTTGAGATTATTGTATATGTTCTGTACAATTAAAATTATTCTTACATATTATTATTATTTTTTTAAGATTTATTTATTTACTTTATCCATTTTAAACCCCCCTTCCCCATTTGCTGTTTTGTGTCCATTTGCTGGGCAATTCTCTGTGTCTGTTTCCTGCCATCTCTTCTCATCCTCCTCCTCCAGTCTTCACCAGGATTCGATCCTGGAGACCTCCGATGTAGGAGAGAGGTATTCTGCTGCCTGCGCCACCTCGGCTCCTGGCTTCCAGAGCTTTCGGAGCATCTCGTCTTGTCTCTCCCCTGCGTCTCTCTCCTGTTGCGTCATCATCTTGCTGCATGGCTCCCGGGGCCTGGCGGCTCACCGGCACACAGAGCCTGGCAGCCCACGTGCCTTCTATATATATATTTTTTATTTTACCGGGAGGTCCCGGGGATCAAACCCAGGTCCCTCCATATGGCAGATGGATGCCCAACCATTTGAGCCACATCCGTCCCCCTATTCTTACATATTATTTTATCAGGGCATAATATACTATGTAGTTAAAACCCTAAAGCTTATTGAAGCACTCCACTATTATCCGGAATTTGGTTGCTTTTAGATTCTTATTATGAGTGCCCTAGCAATATATATTTCTACGCATAAGGTTTTACGCTTTTCTGTTGGAGCTAGGCTACCCTAAGTGAAATTATTATTTCAAAGAGTATTACCCTACTTAAAGCTACTGTATTTCCAAATAGATTTCCAAAGATTTCACATGATACAACCTCTCAATAGTAAAAAATAAGGTTGTCCAATTCACTATACTATTTCTAGAATAAAGTGTCAAAATGTAATTGTTTTCCAATTTGAATAGGAAAAACAAATCTCAACAAATTTAGGTTCTTTAATAGTAAGTTTGATCAATTTTAATGTTTTTGGAGAGATGTAATTTTTTCTATTGTAGGACATACAAAGACCAAGAGTGAAAGGCTAAGGCTTGGCAAAATCAAGAAGGTTAGCTGTCAGTGTTCCCATTTCTCCTTTTAGGACACTAAAGCTAAAACAGGAAAAATGATTTTTCCCAAAGTCACTCAGACAACTAGTGGTAAAGTTAATTGTAAACATCAATTTAGTGCTCTTTTTCTACATATACTAGGTAATGAAAATGTAGTAATGTGCCTAATCTTGGTCTGCTTATTCTTCCCCATTTCCTTTATAAATTCTTTTTTTTTTTTCTCTCTCTTCCTTTTTTTGAGGTACCAGGGGCCTGGGATTGAACCTGGGACCTTGTATGTGGGAAGCTGGTGCTCAACCACTGAGCCTCATCGACAACTCTGAGTTGGTTTTTTTTTTGTTTGTTTTGCTTGCTGTTTTATTTTTTTTTTTGTCTGTTTTTTTTTTTTTTTTTGGAGACACCAGGAACCGAACCCCAGACATTCCATGTAGGAAGCAGGCGCTCAACTGCTTGAGCCACATCTGCTCCCCTTTATAAATTCTGAATCAGACAGTGCAAAGCGGGAACTCTCTCCCCCAGACACTTGGCTGTCCTCTAGGCAAGATGCATACTTGGCTGTTGCAGGACCTTCCATAACCGTCAGTGGTACAGAAATGAGTAGGACGTGGTGTGTTCCTTAAATAAGAACACAATATAATGAACAAGAGAAGGAAATGGAGAATAATAACATGTAGTGATAAATTTGAGCAAAGTTAACTCTACTCCAAGTTGTTTTCCATCAAAAAGATTTAGGGGAGTAGATGTAGCTCAAGTGGTTGAACGCCTGCTTCTCACATGGCTTTAGTCCCCGGTGCCACCTAAGAAAAATAAAAAAACAAACAACAAGCAAACAAATGAAAAAAAAACAAAACAACTCAGGGGAGCCAGTGTGGCTCAGTGGTTGGGCACTAGCTTCCCACATACGAGGTCTGGGGGTCAATCCCGGGCTCTGGTACCTTAAAAAATTTTAAAAAAAGAGAGAGAGACATTTAAAATCCATGATGTCTCCTCTGATCAGTTTTGAAAACGTATTTCCCAAGAGCCGTGGGGCTTGTTTCCCAGAGGAACCAGAGATTTGCATAACTGACCTTTTCTTAATTCTGAAATTAAGAAATTCATTCATTTCTTAATGGCTAGGAAGTTAGTACAGTTTCCCCCAAAGCAGATGTTCCCAGGAGTCCTGGAGTGCAAAGCAGAGCTGGGGACCTGAAATGACAGTGAGATAGCGGACCCTTGGTATTCCCAGTTAGGCCAGGAGAACTGATGAGTTTCCTTAAACGGTGCTCTCACTTCTTGATAGACTTTCCCATTCTGATCTGCTGGAATCATTAATGAAGACCTTTGAGATCCTAAGGATTTTTCTCTGAACCATGTGCTGTGGTAAGCTAGGCTTACACCATCATCTTCCTTGGATGGTATAATAATATTTTCTCAAATTGTGTCTTTAGGTAGCAGATGTAGCACAAGTGGTTGAACACCTGCTTCCCATGTACAAGATCCCAGGTTTGATCCTCAGTACCTCCTAAAAACAAACAAACAAACAAACAAACAAACAGAAAACCAACTCTCATTGGGGACTGGATGTAGCTCAGTGGTTGAGCGCCTGCTTCCCATGTACGAGGTCCTGGGTTCGATCCCTGGTACTTCTACCACTGTCCCTCTGTTTTGCCCTCAGACAGGCATGAGATGCAGGCCGAAATCGGGGTAAATTCCATTAGCCTGTTTACTCTAAGGGACCGGGCCTTCCCATCCTCCACTGCTTTAAGTCATTTGCTATATTTCCTCTAGGAGTTGAAATTATCCTACAGGAGCCCTGGAGAAATCCAGCCCTTCTCTAAAATCTATGCTGGGCAGATGAAGGAAAAAATCCAACTTGAAATTACTAACAAAAGACATGGCACTTTGGTCTGGAAGACTTTGGTGAAGCCAGGTAGGTAAAAGCATGAGACTGAAATTTTTGGAAGGGAAAACCATGTGCATCTATCCTTGGGTGTGGTAAAGTGGATCAAATGAGAAAGTTTGTTTATGGTCCCATCCCAGAGAGTGAATTGAATCTCGTGTCAGTTTATGGTAATGGGTGTGAAACCAAGACGGTGGCAAGGTTCATCTGTAGGATGTGAAATGTGCCAGTGTTCTTGGAGTGGGAATTTCATTGGTGCTGTGAATGGAAACCTCACATACTTAGGGCATGAAAAATAGGAGATACTAATTATACATTTGGAAGGAAAGGAATGTAGAGGCCACTTAACTTCATCTTCCAGAATATTGTATACTTTCCTCTAGTAGTCATATTTCTTAATTTTAGGGTGTCATATGCCTTTAGGCAATCACATAAGAACCCTTGTAAAATGTTTTGTCTGTTCACACACACTTAATATCATAAGCATAATATCAGGAATTTTAGAAATTTCCAGAAGACTTGTCAAAGATCTATGTGTTCTCAAATTCCTGGATAAAAAAACAAAATTTTAATACAGCATCCTTTGCAAAGGCCACTTTCTGATTGAATGCCTACAATCATGGAGAGATAAAGATGTTTAAAAGTAACACATCATTGGCCTTGGCAAATACTATGAAAGGAAGAGTTTCTATAAGGCTTTATCAGAAGAAGGGCATTAAGATAAAATTAGCAGAGGGGTGACAAATTGCTTAAACCTTTTGGGATACTAATAATGGAAACATAATTGTCCCTTGATCCAGAAAGCCACGTTTGGAAATCTATCCTATAGAATAAAAGCACCCATTTGCCAGGAAATAGTATGCAAAGATATGCCTGAGGCATCATTTTTAGTGGGAAAAAATAAAACCAACCTGAATGCCCAACAGTAGAGAAACATTTGAAAAAAATGTGTGCATCCATATTGTGGAATATTTTGCAACTATTGAAAATGAGTTTTCTCTCTGTCCGTTTGTATATTTCATTAGCACTGGACAATATTGTCTGGCTGGATGGTGTTGACTAAGCTGCACTTTGTGGTTGTTTACCACTTGTCTTTCTTCAATAGTCTCAGAACCCATCTCCTCTCTGCCTCACAATAGTGTTCCAGAGACTTGGAGACCAGCTTCCTGACCGTGGCTCCCCTCCCCAGGCTGAGCTGCCCTCTTGTATAGGTCGTGCACGTGGATTGGAGCTGGACGTAGGGCCCTGGCCACATCTCAGGATCAAGTGGCATTCACCGTCCCAGGCCTCATCTCCACAAGCCACCATCACTTGTTCATGCCTCATTGTTTAAAATATCCTAGCATCTCTGCTTTTAATAGTCTTTGTGTTTATTTGTGGGCCCTCTCTTTGGATTCCAATATGGGAAGAACACTTGCAGATGTCTCGTTCTCAATTCCCTGTATCCTCTGCGGGTAGAATGGTGGCCAGCTCACGGCAGGCACACCCTACAGGTATTGAAAAAACAAATGAATGCCAGCACATTAACAGCTCCTTGTTCAAAGCCAGAATATTTTTTCATTGTTTACTTTTCTTTTATTGAAAAAAGGTTTTCCTGTGTCTCGAGGGCATGCTGGGACCTTTAAAGGCAAAGTCTGGAATAAAATTGGAAAAAAATAGCAAATGGCTAGACTTTTGGAAGTGTGGGTTAGTATAAGAGAGCTGTTGCTGTGATCTGAATTCAACTCACCATCAGTCCAAAGTGTGGTACGTGACAGGTTATAGGGAACCCATATTCATTTGATGTTGGCACACATGGAATCTGAGTTGCTGCAAAAAGACGTGGGCCACAAAATCCATCAGAATTTTAAACAACATGAGGAATTTTTGGTAAAAGTATAAGACCATGTGGAAGGCTTAGTGGTAAACATTGTTTAATTGTTTTCCAAAATGGTTGTTCTAATTGGCAAATCTTCCATCGACTTATAATTTCTGCACCATCAACAGCACTGGTATTATCATATTAAAATTTAAAAAGAAATTTTAGACATTTAATGTTGCTATTTCACGTGTAAAATTCATTTATCTAGACTATGTATTGATGTAGGACAATATGATATAATTTTATTTTGGCCTTCATATTTTCTAACACATTTGCTTGCAAATAGAAGTCTAAAAAATATTGGAAAAAATTGTTCTTTCCTCTGATTAATTTCCTTAGTTGCTAGTGGGTGACCCTTTGCTTAACTGGATTCCATTGTATGGTAAGATTCAAAACAGGATCTTTACCTTATGAAAAGGAATTAAATTATTTTATTGGTTGTATCAAAGACTAGAAAAGCTAAATAAGAGTGTATGATTGATATTTACCTCATCCTCCAATTTTCCCATCTTTCCTAGTGGATCTTCAGCTTGGTGCTGCCTTAGCCTCTCCTGCTTTCTCAGGTCAGTGAAATATATACATTAAAAGTCAGAGATGTGTTTGATTTCAGGAGGTCTTTGAGTGGTTTGATATTATTCAGTGAGTGTTCATTACTTGGATCCTTGTCATTTACAAAGACTGACTAAGGTCAGAGACTTTTTTTTTTTTAAAGATTTTATTTATTTATTCATTTATCCCCCCCATGCTGCTTGTGCTCGCTGGGTCAGATAACCACACCGTGCGGGCGGGCTTGCCTTCACCAGGAGGCCCCGGGAACCGAACCCAGGGCCTCCCATATGGTAAACGGGAGCCCCTCTGATTGAGCCACAGCTGCTTCCCTAGGTCAGAGACTTTTACAAACAGTGAGTATGATTTTTTCTGAAGCAAGAATGTTAGTAATATGCAGACAAAAGAACAAGCAGCAACAAATTATTGAGGAAAACATCTTGCATCTGAGGAATTATGAGTAAACGTAGTTTGATGTGGCTGAAACCTACATTTGTAGAGGGACAGAATAAACATGAAACCAAAGGGGTAGGCAAGAGCCCAATGGTGAAAGTCCAAGAATGACAGTCAGAATGTTTAGACTTTAGATTGAAAGCAAAGGGGAACTATTAGAGAGTATTGATGGTTGATTGTAGATTGGGAATGAGACAGGATGTGGGGAAACAAGATAGGAGGCTGTTTTAAAAATCAAGATCAGGAATTAGTTGGGCAGTGGTTAAGGTATATGAGAGCCAGGTCTAAGGCATAAATGAAAAACAGAAACTAGCAAAAGAGTGGCTCTCAAAGCTTGGAGGGGAGAAATGGGATTGAGGAAGATACATTCATTGAACACACCCAAATTCATGGACCACTGAAATTGGATCCATGCCCTGTGAATGTATGTCTGTAAGGTTTAGGCAACATTACATCAACTTCTTAGATCAGCATAGGTCCTGAATCCTGTAGGGAGACTTTCCTCTCTGAGTCTACAATGTATCCCCCCATCCAGGTGCAGCTTTTGTGAAGGAACACCACCGGAACCTCCAAGCCAGGATGGGGGAACTGAGTGGGGTGCTGGATGACCTTCAGGACTACGAGGTCCTCACTGAGACTGAGAAGGAGCTGGTGCAGCAGGCACAGACGCGGCAGAAGAGGAACGAGACCCTGCTGAGGCTGGTGGAGAACAAAGGGGACCAGGCCATGAAGAAGCTCTACAGGAGCCTCAGTGAAAGGGACCCTTACCTTGTGACCTACCTCAGGCGGCTGAGATGTTCGCAATGACTCAGAAAGGTCCTCAGAGTGCAGTGAAGAATTGCCCTCTCTCAGAGAATGATTTGGCCTTTCCCCACTGGATCCTGGGAAGTAATGTCCAAACCCTTGGACTGTCCTGATAAAAAAATGTCTTCGTTTATCTGGGGCCTTGGGCCATGCCAGATGGGTTATGCCAACAATGTGATTTACAATCGGGGCCTTAGGTCGCTCGGTATCAGGTCGACCTCTGGAGGGGCTGGAGACTAAGATCAACCTTGCAAGTTCAAGCCACGTCTATGTGACTGACGTCTAATAAAAATCTGGACACGAGGGTCGGGGTGAACTTCCCTGCTTGGCAACATTGCACATGCTGTCCATGTTGTCACTGTGATAAATAGGTGCTCGTGGGGAGAGGACACCTCGCCCTTCTGTTGACTTGAATCTTTACCCCTTCTCTGTAGTAAGCTGTAACCCTGAGTAGAATGGCCTTGCTGCATTCTGGGAGTCGTTCTAGGAGTTAATCGAACCTGAAGGTGGTCTTGGTTACCCCTGCCCCAAATTTGAACTTAGGAAGAGGGAATCCAACCAGTCTTCACTGGACATGGATAACTGGAATATGACCATTGAGTTCAATAGCCGAGAAAGAGCAGGGCTGGGTAGCCCCTACCCATGACACAGGCTGTACTGAGGACAGACATGTAACCTGGCAGAGAAGGGGTATAAAATGCAAACGAGAAAATGGAGACTTCCACTTCCAACGAGATGGCGTAATAGGGACTAAATTTACCTTCTTGTCTGAAACAACTAAAAAAAAAAAAACTAAATAAAATATAAGGAGCAATAGTTTTCAAGAGCTTGTTTTACTGAGCAAGGGCTGGCTGCTTGATACACACAGATATCAATGCTGGGGCACCAGGATTTTGAGAAAAGAAAGAGCTTTTATTGCAGGACAGTCAAGCAAGGAGACAGGAGGCAAAAAGCTCACCTCTGTCTCCCCGATTTAAAGAGCATAGGGTTTTTATGGGATTCAAACACAGGGAGGTAGAGATAGTGAAGTCATATATTGATTGGTTATGTTTCAGTTACAGTTAATAGGAAGTGTGTAAGCATGGCCCCCAAACTCTTCAAAATTGATAAAAGCTAGCTGGGGTAAGCGCAAACTGGCTGTAAATAACAGACAAGCATCTGGTTACAGCAGTGTTAGAGATCATCCAGTTAACAAGTGTTAGAAATCGTTAACGTGAGATAACTACAATAACAAGTAAAGGAATGAAAATAAGCTAAAGTGATGTAAATAAGGGACAGGCATCTGGTTTCAGCAATGTTATAAATGGCTCAGTTAACAATAAAACAACAGGAAAAAGAAATAAGTTAAAATAACTATAATTAGAAGTAAAGCCACTATGGTCTGTGGTTACAATTGGACATCAGGCAATGAAGGACAGTAATGCCTGGGACATACAAAGTGATCCCTATGATTGTCCCCCAATTACCTCCTGGAGAGTTTCCAGGCCACGGAGAAGGGAGAGTGACCCAGGGAGAGTCTGGCAGTCTTCATGGGTTGCAGAGACAGAACTGTGTCCAGGGGGGACAACGTGGCAGAGTTCAAAGGTAGAATATTGGAGAGGAGAGAGAGGACTGTGAAGAGAGAATGCCAGCAGTCTGCAAGGGGCGCCCACAAATATTCAGCTGAGCACTGATCAGCACTGATCAGCATAGGCTGGAGGCAGAAGCACCTGAAAGAATTAGAGAAGAAACACTTCCAAGAATTTACATAGGGCTGGGAAAAGTGCCTACTCCCACCAAGCCGAACTGGAAAAGCTCATAATTCATGGGGCACTGGGTCGAGTACTTAGAAGTGGGGCAAAATTAGCCTCAGACCAAGTGCTGCAGTGCCCCTACCTAACAATGGTTAAAACCAAAACCTGTGAAGATCAAACTGTTTTGAAGTAAGTTAACTATGTCCCAGAACCAAGGCTAGGAATAGTTATAGGAATACAAAAATATCATTCAGAGTAAATCATCAGATTAACAGAATAAAGGAGAAAACCCATGTGATCATTTCAATAGAGGCAGAAATAGAATTTGAAAAATTCAGCATCCATTTATCATAAATACTCCCGGGAAACTGTTAATAGAAATAGAAGATTACTTCCTCAATTTGATAAAGGGCATCTATGAAAAAACCTACAGCTAACATATTAATGGTGAGGGACTGAATGATTTCCCTCTAAGATGGGGAACAATTTAAGGATGCCTTTTATCATCACTTCTACTCAACATTTGTACAATAAGAAAGAAAAGGAGTTAAAGAGTCACATAGATTGGAAAGAAACAAGGAAATTGTCTTTATATGGAGACAACATGATTGTCTACCTGGGAAATCATAAGGCATCTACAAAATAGTTGCTAGAATCAATTGAATTTTGAAAAGTCACAGGATTTAAGATAAACAAACAAAAATCAATTGTATTTCTGTATGCTAGCAAAGAACAATTTAAATCTGAGTTTTAAAAATTATCCTTTACAATAGCTTCACAACTATGAAATAGAGATAAATCCAACAAAAAACGTGTAGGAACTGTGCATGGAAAACTGCAAAACATTGTTGAAGGAAATTAAAGATCTAAATAAATAGGCAGAGATACCTCGTTCATGAGCCAGAAGACTCAATGTCATCAAGTGTCAATTTTTTCAAAGGGACCAGTCGATTCAATGCAAAAACAATCAAAACCTCAGCAGTCTTTGTTGGTAAAAATTGACAAGTTTAAAAATAAATAAAAAATATATTTAAAATAAATATATATAATTGTTAAAAAAAAAAAAAAAGAAATTGACAAGCAGATTCTCAAATTTATACGGAAATGTCAGAATCCAACAATAGCCAAAACAACTTTAAAAAAGAACATTATCTGCCTTCAAAAATTATTACATAGATTTCCGATTCTGGGAAGATGGAGTAGACATACTTTACCTTATTCCTCCAGCTAAGGGCAACTAAAAACTCTAGATGTTATTGAATAGAAAAAAGCGTAAGAAGTCTTTGAAAGTTGAAGAGAAGAAGGTAGACTGGCTGAGGACTCTCCTATATGCAGATTGTATTCTGGAGAAGTTGGCAATCTTGAAGCACCAACAAGCACAGGCAAAAAAAGCCCCAAGAAAAGTCTTCTCTCTCTAGCCAAAGGACCAGGAACGTGGCAGCCTAACAAGACGAAAAATACTAGATAATTACCCTCCAGCCAAACACCAGAGAAAAATTACAGTTCTATTCTCATTCCCCACCTGCACAGGCTGAAAGGAGAGCTAGACTCCCACCCTTGCTGGGATGTAACAAACGTAGAATCAGAGAAGGCCAGAGGATTTACCTCCCCATCAGGGGATAACAAGCCCCCTCCTCCACCGCAGTGCCGAGGGAGCCTACGTGGGGAGCCTGGGTTCCCAATCCCACCCGCGATAACAAGGCACCTCTCCCAGCCCCGCTAGGGTAGTATCAGAGGAAGCTTAGTGGAGAGTCAGACTTTTCAACTCTGCTCAGTCCCACTGAGCCTGTCATCCCCAAACCATGTTAGTGGAGACCATATGGAAAGCAGTAACGAGGTCCCCCTTCCCCTCCCAACCTGGGTGGTACCAGCTGAGCACTTCTTAATTCCTAACCCTAAGAGAGAATAAAAAGTAGTTTTTTTTTTGTTTTGTTTTGTTTTTTAAAGATTTTTAATTTATTTATTCATTTATCCCCCCCTTGCTGCTTGTGCTCACTGGGTCAGCTAACCACGCCGTGCGGGCGGGCTTGCCTTCACCAGGAGGCCCCGGGAACCGAACCTGGAGCCTCCCATATGGTAAACGGGAGCCCCACTGATTGAGCCACAGCCGCTTCCCTGAAAAGTAGTTTTAAGCCAATAAATTTTGGATAAAACAGCAATAATGAAATGGAACAATATGCTATTGATATGTCACAATAATATGATCATGAGCAATTTTTTTCACTTGGCTGATTTTTTTCTGTATTGCTGACAATAAGTATTTATTATTTTTGTACACAAAAGATAGTTTTAGGGAATGGACTTTTTTTTCCCCTCTTTCCATCTGTTCTGTAGCTTCCTTTTAACTTTGTATACACTTTGTGTGTGTGTGTGAAAACGTGAAATTATTTCTTACTGTTAAAAAAACACATAGAGGGAAGTGGCTGTGGCTCAGTTTGTTGGGCTCCCGTTTACCATATGGGAGGCCCCAGGTTCGATTCCCGGGACCTCCTGGTGTAGGCAAGCCGGCCCGCACGGCGCAGTGAGCTGACGGCCCCGCAGCCAATGCAACAAAGGGAGACAAGCAGACAAAGAAAAACGCAAAGCAAATGGACACAGCGAGCACAAGCAGCAAGGGGGGGATAAATAAATAAATAAAAATAAATCTTGGGAAGCGGCTGTGGCTCAATCAGTGGGGCTCCCGTTTACCATATGGGAGGCCCCGGGTTCGGTTCCCGGGGCCTCCTGGTGAGGGCGGGCCCGCCCGCACGGCGTGGTTGGCTGACCCGGCGAGCACAGGCAGCAAGGGGGGGGGGATAAATGAATAAATAAATAAAATCTTTAAAAAAAAAAACAGTCTTTAAAAAAAAAAAAAAAAAAAAAAAAATCTTAAAAAAAAAAACACACATAGAAAAAATAAAGATATTTCATAAATAACCTAAGTTATTTGCCACTTCATGTTTGAATTTCCTTTATCACACCTAACCATATAGTAATCCATCATCAAGTATGGGAAATGACTGCTACCAGAAGACACTCATCCAATTTTTAGATTCATGGGATGCTAGGAAGTTGAATATGTATTATTTCTACTGAAGCCTTGACTATTGAAAATAATTAGCTCTCTTTTGTATAATAGCATGTGTAATGCCTTAACCTAAAAATATATGAAGAGAGTAATAAATTTCCTTCTAAATTTCTTCTAAACCTGGGTGAAAAATCACCATTTGTTCATTGACACATTTCCTTTTTTGGGGGGGTGAGTCTTTATTTTTAAAATTTTTATTCCTCCCTTCCGCCACCCAGAGATGGCTCCCTTGTCTGTCTGGTCGCTTCTGCTTGCTGATTGCACTTGTTGTCTGCTTGTTGTGTCTACTCATCTTGTTTAGGAAGCACTGGGGATTGAACCCAGGACCTCCCATGTGGGAGGCAGGCACCCAACTGCTTGAGCCACATCTGCTGCTGACACATTTCTTGGAGACTAAGGGAAGAGGAAGGTAAGGCAAGATGTATTTATGGCTCTCCCTATTAATGTGGAAAGCAGTTGCAGGGAACAGTCTGTATAAAGTTTTACCTTCTCACAGTAAAGCCAGGAACTCTTGCAAAAGCTCTTCACTGAGGGCACTCAAGTCACAAATCTTAAGGGTGGTGTTTATTCCTGTGCATGTGTTTAATGCTTTATCCATTACTTGAATTACAAGAATAATGTAAGTACAATTGATGTACCAGAGCACAGGAATTGAGAAAAATGCAAACATGGGCAGAAAATCTTTTGCCTCTAGGGTACAGACTGATATGAGGAATTTATTGATGGGTCAAATGTTCTGTGGAACAGCTCCAGGATCATGGAGATAGAGAGCAGAGAAGTGGGCTCCATTGAACTAGCAAAAGGAAAATAAGGAGATGCCACCTAATTCTGAGAGAGGCCTCCCCGGCTAGGTAACACAAAAATAAGCAGAACCTGACATTCGCAGTCTACCATTTGACCCTGCCATTTTATAGCCATTTCATTGGTCCTTTGATTAGTGTTTGCATGGTATATCATTTTCCATCCTTTTACCTTTAACTTATCTTTATCATTATATTTCAAGTGAATTTCTAATAGTCTATGGCTGAGGCATTTTTTTAAACCCCTTTTGACAATCTCTGCTTTTTCATTGATGTGTTTAGGCTATTTATATTAACGCAATTTCCCCCCACCCCCTCGTTGTTTGCGATTGCTGTGTCTGTTTGTTGTGTTCTGGTCTTCTTTTTTTAGGAGGCACCGGGAAACGAACCTGGGACCTTTCATGTGGGAGGAGGCACCTAATGGCTTGAGCCGCCTCTGCTCCCTGCTTTGTTGTGTCTCTCATGTTTTCCCTCCGTGCGTCTCTTGTTGCATATCTTGTTGCGTCAGCTCACTGCGCCAGCCTGTTGCATCGGTTCGCTATCTTGCTCGTCTTCTTTAGGGGGCACCAGGAACCGAACTCAGACCTCCCATGTGGAAGGTGGGAGCTCAATCACTTGAGCCACATTACTTCCCAATGCAATTACTTTTGCGTTAGGATTTAGGTCAGTGTTTTATTATTTGTTTTCTATTTGGTCGTTCTGTTTCCCTTTGTCTCTCTTTTTTTTTTTTTTTTTTTTGGGTTGTTTGAATATTTCTTAATTTATCTTTTGTGTTTTTGATAATATATCTTTACATGTTTTTTAGTGATTACTCCCGATATTTCAATATACATATTGAATTCATCACAGTCTATTAGCATCAATGTTTTACCACTTAAAGTGGGATCTAGAAACTTCACCACAATTTAGGTCCCATTTCACTTCCCCCTTGATACAGTTGTCTTCAATATATGTATTTAAATTTATCTATATTACATATAGATATTTATCTCTTTTTATATATTTAAACTCCATCAGAAGATGTTTCTAGGTTTTAAAGAATTCATGAAGAGACTAGTCTATTATATTTATGGAGATATTTGCCATTTCCATTGCTCTTCATTCTTTATGTTCCAAGGTTGATTCTGCTCTCTTTTCCCTTCTGGCTGAAGAATTGCCTTTAGCAATTCTTTTAGAGAAAATCTGCTAGCTCTAGATTCTCTTGGTTTTCCTTCATCTGAGAACGTCCATCTCACCTTCATTGCTGAAAGATATCTTTACTGGATACAATATTTTGGGATGACAGTTCTTTTACTTCAGCACTTAAAAAATGTTATGGTATATCCTTCTGACTTCCATGGTACCTAAAGATAAATCTATAGTTATTCAAATCATTGTTTTCTTCTAGGAAATAAGTCATTTTTCTCTGGCTGGTTGCAAGATTTTTTTTCTTTAAAGGCCTTTAGTTTTCAGCAATTTCTTTATGATGTGACTGGGGGTGGATTTCTTTGGGTTTATTCTGTTTGGGGTTTTCTCAGTTTCTTAAATCTTTAGGCTTATATCTTTCATCAACCTGAGTTTTCAGCCTTTATTTCTTCAAATACTTTTTCAGCCCTGAATTCTTTCTCCTCTCCTTCTGGGATTCTGATGACACAAATGTTGTTCTACAGGTCTTGGAGACTATGTTCACTTTTTCAATCTTTTTTCTTTCTGTTGTTCTGATTGGGTAATTCCTGTTGCTCTTTCTTTAAGTTCACTGACTCTTTCCTCTGTCACCTATATTCTGCTATTGAGCACATTCATTGATGTTTTAAAATTTTTTGGTTATTGTATTTTTTCAGTTATAAAATTTTCATTTGTTTCTTGTTTATGTTTTCTATTTCTTAGCTGATAGTTTTAATTTTAGTATTTTTTGCAAGAGTGTTCATGATTGTTCATTTGAGCATTTTTACAATTGCTGTTTTGAGTCTTTGTCATATAATTCCAACATCTGTGTCATCCCATTGTTTGTGTCCATTGATTGTCATTTTCCATGTGAATGGAGATGTTTGTGGTTTTCCCTCATAGGCTGGGTAATTGTGGTTTGTATTCTGAACACTTGAATGTTATATTATGAAACTCACAGTCTTGTTTATATCCATTGGAGAATGTAGATTTGCTTAGTTTTGTTTTAGCCTTCTGTGAAGTGGGTTTCCAATATCAGTTCAGTTTTCAAATCCTTTATAGTACTATTTGGGTCTATTCTGTGTGTATGCTCATGCAAATGGGATAGAGTTCTACCTGTTAACTCACTTCTCACATTCTTTGTCTGCTAATTTGGACCATAGTGGGGTTACACAGGAGCTCATAAACAACTTTATGGGGTAGTATTCTGGAGTTCTTCTCTCTCCATTATTTTGTGACCTTCTGTACACTAACTAGAAGGAGAATCAAACTTTTAAAGTTGAAAGTAAAGCTTTACAATTTTAAGGAAAAAGTAGGAAAACACGTTAATTTTTAAAAAAACAAGACAGAAGAACAAATTATCTGAGTTATTAGGTTGGTGCAAAAGTAATAGCAGTTTTGCATTGTTGAATTTACCATTTGATATTGGAATACATTCTTAAATAAATGTGTTTATGTTATATATCATTTTAATGTGCATTTCTTGCTTTATATTTTTTTTTGTTAATGACATTACTTGCTGTTTATTTTAAATTTATTTTAGACTATGGAAATGATGTTAGACAAAAAGCAAATCTGAGTGTTTTTCTTATTTGAGTTCAAAATGGGTCGTAAAGCAGCAGAAACAACTTGCAACATCAACAATGCATTTGGCCAGGAACTGCTATAGAACGTTCTGTGCAGTGGTGGTTCAAGAAGTTTTGCAAAGGAGACAAGAGCCTTGAAGATGAGGAGTGTGGTGGCTGGCCATCGGAAGTTGACAATGACCAGCTGAGAACAATCATCGAAGTTGATCCTCTTACAACTACACGAGAAGTTGCCAAAGACCTCAAAGTCAACCATTCTATGGTCATTGGGCATTTGAAGCAAATTGGAAAGGTGAGAAAGCTCGATAAGTGGGTGCCTCATGCGCTGACCGAAAAGAAAAAAAATCATAGTTTTGAAGTGTCATCTTCTCTTATTCTATGCAACAACAACGAACCATTTCTCAATCGGATCGTGACGTGTGATGAAAAGTGGATTTTATACGACAACCGGTGATGGCCAGCTCAGTGGTTGGACCAAGAAGAAGCTCCAAAACACTTCCCAAATCCAAACTTGCACAAAAAAAGGTCATGGTCACTGTCTGGTGGTTTGCTGCCGGTCTGATCCACTACAGCTTTCAATCCTAGTGAAACCCTTACATCTGAGAAGTGTGCTCAGCAAATCGATGAGATGCACCGAAAACTGCAAAGCCTGCAGCCAGCATTGGTCAACAGAAAAGGCCCAATTCTTTTTCATGACAATGCCCAACCGCATGACACACAACCAATGCTTCAAAAGGTGAACGAATTGGGCTATGAAGTTTTGCCTCATCTGCCATATTCACCTGACCTCTCATCAACTGACTACCGCTTCTTCAAGCATCTCAACAACTTTTTGCAGGAAAACACTTCCACAACCAGCAGGATGCAGAAAATGGTTTCCAAGAGTTTCTCGAATCCCAAAGCACGGATTTTTATGCTACAGGTGTAAACAAACTTATCTCTCTCTCGTTGGCAAAAATGTGTTGATTGTAATGGTTCCTATTTTGATTAATAAAGATGTGTTTGAAACTAGTTATAAGGATTTGGAATTCACGGTCCAAAACTGCAATTACTTTTCCACCAACCTAATAGGTTGGTGAATTTAAGCATATTAGATTAAAAATAGAAGTCAGATAAAAAGAAGCCACAAACTAGAAGATGTAAATAGCAAATGATATTTACAATATATAACAAATTATTTAACATCATTACAAAAACGGAAAATGGGCAAAAGTTATAAGAAAGATTTCATAGATTATGAGCCACAATGGACAATGAATAAATTTTTAAAATTTCAACTCCTTGTTATATCAAATCATAAAGAGATACCATTTTACATTCAACAAATTGTTAAAAGTTAGAGTCTCCAGTACCTAATATTGGTAAGCATGTGGAGAACAAAAAATATTTAAATACTGCTTTTAGTAATATAAATGTCTACTTCGGAAAATAATTTAAAGTCATCCAGTGAAACTAAAGGACCACATACCTTAAAAAATTCTACACCATTTTATATACACCAGAAAAAAATTAAGTAACTGTGTTCCAAGATACCCACAGAGATCTGTTGATTATGGCACTCTGGGCCATGTAAAATAAGTAGAAATAACCTGATATTTATCATCTAAAAATGGAAAAATGAAAAAAAAATACTGTATATTCACAAAATGTAATATACACGGTAGGAAAAAGGAATTAACCAGAGCTAAAAATGTCAACTTCAACAATTCCAAAAAATATATTTGACAGTAAAAACCCAATTTTAATAAGATTAATAGAATATATTGCCATACATAGGAAGTCAATCCAAACATTATATATAGATATAGATATAGATATACACATACATACATATACACACACACGTGTCAAACCTATAAGGAAAAGCAAAGAGATAAATAAAACTTTCAGCAATGATTAACTCTGGTGGAAAGGGAGGAAGATGGTAATGAAAGAAGCACACATGGGAGTTACTGACAATATTCTGTTAATTAAGATGTACTGTATGTGAATACATGCTTTTTATTATTTTATATCTTAGATGTTATGTATGAAATATTTAACAGTAAACTTTTTGGGGCAATTTAACTGTTTGTGTTGTGGCAAGCAGTTTTCAAAGGAAAGCAAGTGTCTTACAATCCTGTGTAATGCTTGTAACGATTGGATTACAATAAAACCCATTGCACTTTGCTTCAATTTTATGGAAAGTGAAAGAAATTAGAACACACTGTAAAAGAAGCAAGCACAACAGGCTCAGGTGGAAGAGTGAATGTGTTCTCTGAGGTGCTCCTCTGTGGCCAAATTATATCAAGTCTTCTGGTAATTTCAATCAGCTGAGTGAAAATTAACATCTGATCACGTCTTAGATCCTGAAGTTAAATTTATTACGTAGTTCAATTTGGGAAAAGTACATCCTCATATGATGAACTTGCACTTTTAATTAATAAACCTGAGACATTTACCAGAAGAATCACTTTGCATCTTTCAAAATGATCCACAGTAAACAAAGTCATTGAGACAGCAGGTGGCACGGCATCACTGTCCACCGGGAGAAGTCCCAGCATCTCGTACCTGATTTATGGTCACTGCCCCTCAGATCCAGCCTCTTTGAGATGCCTCACTGTCTTGGGAAAGCCGGCTGTCTTCGGTAAGTATTCTGCAGTACCCAGCCTTGAGAACGAGAGGGAGGTACAAAGGGAATTTTTTCAATATTCCCATTCTCCGTTTTGTGCTCCTTACACTCAAAGATTTTTTTTTTTTCAGATTTATCCTTCCATTAATTTTCTGTCTTGATACACTTGTATTTTGTCTTCTTTCTTGTTTCTTATCATCACTATTTCTCTTTTCTTCCATTTCTCACTCCTTTTCTGTGTGTTGCTTGTGCTTTCCTCAGCTTATGTTTATCTTATTCTTTAATTTCTCTTATTGCTCTCTAAATTCTTCCATGGTCTCTAATCAATTTAATTTTATTTTAAAACTGTATCATGCTTTCTCAATTGTATTTTGACTTTTTTTTTTGCTTTATTATTAACAACTATGTGAAAATTCTATATACTTCCATGTATTGCCGTATTTTCCCATATTTCATATTTTCTTTCATGTTCTTTCTTGTTCTCTAGAAATATTTATTTCCATTTGTTATAATTTTCCTCTCAGTTTCAATTCATTACAGCCTTTTCTACTCTACTGTCATACACACTTTTGTTCACCCAGCACTACTCGATTTTTATAGCTAACACTCTCTGTTTCAATTTATTGGGCTCATTTTTCATTTAAAGTGTTTCAATCATATTTAGATTAATATATAACCGCATTTCCTCTTAGAGATAATACATATTTTTATCGTTTATTGATTCCTAGTTTCTCCATATTTTATGCTGTTTGAAAGATATTCTTTACAATGCATTTTAAAAATTATATATACATTGATATGTAGGAATTAAAATGCTTTTTATACTGACTGATTTCAGCAGCCTTGAAAATCCCTGTTAATAATTCTAATGAGTTAGGCAGTGGTTCCAGAGATTCCCTTTTTAAAAATTGTATAGTCTTCCAGTGATAAAATATAGTGTTATATATTTCCCTTTCTTTATTATAGAGCCCAGGTGGTCCAAAATTATGAGAAATAGAAGAGGTGACAGCAGACATTTTAATCTCTTATTTCTAATCTCAGAAGACAAGCTTTCAATATTTAACGTTTAATGTGATATTTAATGTTGCCATTTTAAGATATTTTTATCAGGATAAGTTTTTTCCATCCTTTTACTAATTTTGCTGAGAATTTTTCCATAAATTTATGTTGAATTGTATCAGATGATTGTATGCATCTCTTGTGGTGATCATATAAATTTGCTCCTTTAATCTGTTAGCATGGTTATTCATACACATGAAATTTCTAATGCCAAATTTACCATGCATTTTGGGATAATCCTCTTAGTCAGTTGCTTGATTCTGTTTAAATATTGTGGAATCAATTTTACAATTATTTTATATAGATTTTTTTCTATCTAGGTTCATGAAATGGTCTTGTAATTTTCTTTTTTATATTATCCTTGCTAAATTTTGTTACCAAGATTATACTAACTTCATAATATGTGAAACACTGTAGTGTTCTCACTTTTTCTATCCTTGTGAAATATTTGTAGGTATTATTAATATCTGGTATTTTGGCATACTTTACTAATGAAGCACTCTTGGGAATTTCTTAGGAATGGGTTTTTTGCATAGCCCTCTTCAGACGCAAAATTCATTCCCTTTAAGTTTGCTTTTTCTGACTTTCTATTATTCTATTTGTTTTGGTAAATTAAGTCTTCTAGGAACTTGCCCACATCTCCTCAAGTTCCAAATTTATTGACCTAGTTAATCATAATAATATGTTTGTTTTTAATGCCTTCTCTTTTGCTATCCCTTTAAACATTTTAATCCTGATTTTACATGTGTCTTCTTTTTTGGGGAGTTTTGTTAATTTTCTTGCTCTTTTCCAAGAAGTGACTTTTTTGCTTTCCCTTTCCATTTTAAGATTGTTGTCTATTAACTTTTTCTCTTACCTTTCTAATTCCATTTATTTCCTTTTGAGGATTTATTTTACTATTCTTTGTCTAATGTCACTGTTTTCTTCTATGGTTCTTATCTAGTCTTTGCATCTTGTGTACAGAATGGATTCTCTATAATGGGTTTCCATAACAGAGTTTTCTTTCACTAAGTGGTTACCTGCAAGTTTGAACAAAGTGAGATATGAATTATTTTTTCTTATTTAATTATTTATCCTTGACTTATAACTTATTATAATTGTACTCAGATGATTTCCTCTATATGAACTAAACTTTGCTGATACTCCAGCGTTGGTTGTATGGTCACATTTACTAAGTGTCTCACCTGTGCTTGAGAACGGTGGGCATTTTTCATTAACTGTATGCATTGTTGATCTATGGCAGGTAGGTGGAATTATGAATTGTCTTGCTCAAATTTTCTGTATCCCTGCTAACATTTTGTCTGTTTGTTCTGTCAATTGCTGAAAGAATTTGGATAAAATCTCCTGCCATAATGGCGGAATTTCCTATATCTTTATACCATTCTATCTTTACTTTACATGTATTGATGCCATGTTGATTTGTAAACACAAATTTAAAATTTTTATTGTTATGAAATGACACGCTATACATCCAGTAATGCTGTTGCCTTAAGGTTTGTCTTGTTGGATATTTCTGAAGATGTATCAGCTTTCTGTTGGGTAGATTTTACAGGTTGTCATCTTTCATTCTTTTTCAAACTTTCTGTACCTTTTTTGGATATGTCTCTTATAAACCACATGTAAATGGTTTTGAAGTCTAGTTTGTCTGATAATAGTACAGCAACTCCAGCTTCCTTTTGATTAGCATTTGCATGGTATATCTTTTTTCTCCCCATTACTTCCAACCTATTTGTGTGTTTGTATTTAACATGTGATCCTAGTACATAGCACATAGTTGGGACATAATACTTTTCGGTTTTTGGCCACTAAATGTCCTTAAAACTTTTTTCAATTAGAGAAGTTGTAGGGTTATAGAAAAATCATGTAGAAAGTACTGAGTTCTCATACACCCTCCCTCTCAACACACAATATTCCTTATTATTAACACTTTGCATTAGTGTGGTATCTTTGTTACAATTGGTGAAACACTATTATTATAATTATACTATTAACTATAGTCCATAGTTAAATTAGGATTGATCTCTTCCTTTTTATTAGAGTATTTAGTCCATTTTCATTTACTGTAATTATTGATATGGTTGGATTTAGGACTGAAATTTTGCTATTTGTTTTCAGATTATGCCTTTTTTTTTTTTTTCCCTCTGTTCTACCTCTCCTAGCTTCTTTTGCATTAATTATTTTTTGTTATTCTAGTTCAATCCCTCTATTGGATTTTTCACACTATCTTTTTACATTATTTTTCAGTGGATGCTCTAGGGATCATAATATTCATCCTTAAAGTTTCACAATCTATTTAAAGTTAATGTTGAATTACTTCAGGAAACTATTCTTCAAACTGTCACCATTATCCAAGGTTCTCACTATTTTCCCCTTAGAATCACCAATTAATTATTCTAAAAGACCAGATCTTTCATGAACTACTTCAGCTATTGAACTATTTTCTCCATCTTTTCCTCAGCTGCCTTGTGCTGAATTGCCTTTATCAACCCATTCTTTCTAATGTGGTGTTTTGTGGGTTTTTTTTTTTTTTTTTGTCTTTTTTTTTTTTTCCTAACGTTTTTATGTGTCTCAGAATCCCCTAGATTAGAGTTAACCAAGAAATGAATTCTGTGAAATTGAGAAGACAGAAACACAACCCCTGTCATTATATTAAAAGGGTCATGGCAATGAGAACTAATGGCAAACAGAGTCATGGGATCGTCATAGGCTCTAATGTCCCGCTCATCTTCCTGATAACTGGCCCCTAAAAATAAAAGTGTCCCAAGCCCACTGGCAAGTGTGAGCTGTACCTTTCACAGAGGTGGTAACTTCCTCTGACCTCCGCATGATCTTCCCCTTTACAAACCACTACAGTGGCTGGACTCACATGGATGCCTGTGTTTTCCAGCAATTCTTCCTGCCCACTGGCCAGTGTCTTAGACTCTCTGGTTATTGGTTCTCTTTGATCCTCCAACTCCTCTCTTCCAGTTTCTCTTACATTTCAGTAAGTTTAAATTCTGAAAGTACCTCCCTTAGTTTAATAAACATTTCAGTCAATCTGTTTTCCTGACTGATATCATCTTTAGTATCAAAAGTGGTTCCAGGGTATCAGAAACTTCAGAAAGGAAATAAGGATTTTTTTCTCTCTCATCTGACTATATTTTAAACATTAAGACCACATCGTCAGGGGTAAATGACTGCTGGTTACCCTGCAGCGTGCAGTGGCATGGCCTTTAGTTAAATTACCACCTGTAGTTATTTGGAGTCAAATATCCATGGAAGGCAAGGTTTTGCATGACCACATACCTGCTTCCATTTAACGTTTTGGTGGAAATAGAAAGGATAAAAGGTAGAATTGACTGGTTGCTTCTAAGTGCACTGGAAAACTTGAAGGAAAAAAAATGATGGGTTCAGAGCAATGTCAATGCCTGCTTAAAACAAGCCTTTATATCCTAGAGTCACAGAGTTGAGATTTCTGAAAATGAAATTCAAAATTTGCTCCCAAAAGCGGCTGATCAATAATAACATGAAATGCATTCACTGTTAATTTTAAAGTTAGGGCTTTGAATGGAAAAGATTGGGACACTAAAATTGTGGTAGGGATATCTGGGAAGACCTTGAGCTCCCAAATTCTCCCATGGATTTCACCATACAAATGGTCCTTCCTCTCCTTTGTTATGTTCTTATCCTCTTTTTGCCTGAAAATTTTTTCATAACCTCTCCTTGCACAGGAAAGCTAAACATCTTTAGACCCATTTTCACAACTCTCATTAATTTCAAACCTTTACCCACACTCAAACCCTGGCAGACCTTGGTGTAACAGATATAAAGTTAACTGGGGAGAGGTACCATGTACAACAAAAGAGTCGCAAGATTTTACCAATCTATATAAACAGAAATCTGAGGAATATGGGATGAGAGGGCAGGAATGTAATGTGGAATTGAACATAATTCCTTGGTGTGGCTGCCTTAACTGAAATGGTCATCTTAGCTCAAGCAGCTGGGTGCATCCATTCACCTTGTTCTTGTTTGTTTGATTGAATCCTTGATTCGAAATTGATCCAATTTACAGGAACGGGGTGTAGCTCAGTGGTTGAGCACCTATTTCCCATGTATGAGGTCTTGGGTTCAATTCCCAGTACCTCTTTAAAAAAAAAAAAAAAAAAAAAAAGGTCCAAATTAAGTGAAATTATGTTGCCAGAAATTATTTGGTATACTATGGGGGAATTTATACAAAGGCTAAGGAAGATAAGAAAAGTGGAGTGGGTTTTCATTACAACTTAATAACCTACTTCCCCATATATCCCAGGAGATCCAAGAGGATGCCCCCTTCCCCAAGGATTAAGGAAATACAGGGATGAAAGGAGTGTATTCTCCCTCCAGAGGTTCTGTAGAGACTGTTCTCCCCGATTTCCATGAGAAGATGGGACCCTGTAGTCCACTGGTGACATTAAACAGTCAGAGACAAGGAAGAGGTGTTTCACCCCAATGTGCGATAGGTACAGAGAGCACTGAGAATGGTTCCATGCGCCTTGCTCTTTGCTGCGACTGATCACCCGGTCCAGCGCAGTGAAATAAATGAGAAGACAAAAGCCTCCTTTGGCGGGGGCGGGGTGGCTGGGGGCGGGCTGGGCGGCGGGGCCCGGCTCTGCTGCTCCGGCTCGTGCTGGCCTCGCCTCCCGGCTGGAGCGCGCGGGGCGCAGCTCCGGCCGCCCCGCCCGGCGCCTGGCAGGAGTTTCTCTGGGTGGGAGTCGTGACCGCCCGGAAGTCCCTGCAGACCCCGCTCCGCGGGCGCCTGCAGAACGAGCTCTGAGACAGTTACTGGGGGCTTCTCATTCTTCTCCAGTGAGCGCTCAGGTATCTCCATACCCGTCCCCCGGTGCTGCTCTTGGTGACGCCTAGGCGCCCCAGAAGATGCTCAAGCACATGCACGGCCACCACCTGGACAAGTAGGAATGGCTTATGAGAGCGGACGACCAGGTCTGCATCGAAGGAGGCCGTTTGCAAGGTGTCCTGAGGAGTTTGAGTAGCAGCGAGCAGACAGGACTGGGCCGCACGGAAGAAATAGGGAACCTGGAGCCCCGCGAGCACTTCTGGAGGGGGGGGGGCACCGTGATCATGAGCGGGGAGGTGCTTTGGGAATGTCTCCGAGAAATGGTCATCGCCCGGGAGGATATGGAGGTGCGAAGGTGCGTCTGGGGGTTTGCAGGGGAGCAGTGTGTCTGGTTTTATGAGATGCAGCAGAGAATTATGAACAGAAAAAAAAAAGTGACATTAACGATCTCCGTAACAGTGAAATTCACCCGGCCGGCACATTACACCCCAACAAAAACCCGCCCTTCCAGCACCGACTTCACAGCTCTTTGCTTAGGGCCACGATGGCTGAGCTTCATCCTTGCACAATCCACCTCCACCGAGAAATTGTCCTGATGAGCAAACAGGGTAACCCCGAGATTCATAAAGGTGCTGTGCAGCTGGAGCGCCTCCTCCTTTTATGAGGTTTCAGCCCCAGGCAGAGATTTTGGAATGGGAGTTTCTTCCTGGAAAATATTTGTATTCAGTTGCTGATGGTCAGCCCCCTTGAAGAGGGTGGACTCTGCCCAGAGAGAAGCCTTGGATGATGTTGTCATGCAGGTCATGGACCTGATCAATGCCAAGGCCAAGGCCAGAGGATGCCTCATTGATTTTAAGGAGATGCAGTACAGCCGTCTTTGCGTTAGCTCCATACATGGGGCTGAACATACATCCTGGACCTGCTGCTCCTCCATAAAAAGCACAACGGCAAGAAGATGACACATCCATGAGGAGGTGTCACCATAAGCACAGCTATTTCCAAGAAACAGGCTTCCAGCTCCGGTGCCACAAAGGACAAATGCGTCTTAGTGGGAAGGTGATTTATTCTGAGTGCACAAGCAAGGAACAGGCGGAATCTTCCAAAACTAGTTCAAAGTGAAAATGGGAGCTAGGGTTTTTATAGTAATAAAGAAAAAGGGGTATTGAGAAGAAAAACAAGTAAAAAACAACAACAACAAAAAAAACAAGAGATGCTAGGGGTCTGAAAGGACGTGCAGTTTCTCAGCCCTGTGTTGTCTAAGCACATCAGACCCGTTCTTGATTTCAGCAGCTTGAAAACCAGAGTTCAGACATAGTTGTGCAGGTGCAAAGCCTTCATGGCTCCTTTCTCAGCCAGCCGCTCAAGGATATCAAGCTTTTTGTCTCTGAGAAAAGCTACAGAGGCAGGATGTCTACAGCAGACCTTCAGCAAGATCCAGGAACTGGCCAACAAAATGAACCTTAGCCTTTCTCCCGAATTTCCTGAAGAAGCCGGTTTCGTTTCAGCTCCTTGGGTCAAAAAAATGAGCACAAAGAATCCAAAGATAAAAAGATAAATATATCAATTCCTGTGTCTGGATGTTTTGATATGTTTGTGAGATTCATGGGAAACTTTGAAAAGACATGTCTTATCCCAAATCAGAACGTCAAGCACGTTCTGCTTTTCAATTCTGACTCCAACCCTGACAAGGCCAAACAAGTTGAACTAACGAGAAATTATTGCTTTAAGTATCCTAAAGCTGATATGCAGATTTTGCCTGTGTCTGGACAATTTTCCAGAACCCTGGCTCTTGAAGTAGTACCCTTCCAATTTAATAATGAATGCTTACTCTTCTTTTATGACATTGACCTCAAGATTACCACAAAATTCCTTCAGTGATGTTGTGCAAATATGATTCCGGGCCAGCAAATGTGTTTTCCAGTCATCTTTAGCCAGTACAATCCAAAGACTGTTTATAGTGGAAAAGTTCCCAGTGACAACCATTTTGTCTTTATTCAGAAAATGGCTTCTGGAGAAACTCTGGGCTTGGCATTGCTTGTATTAATAAGGGAGATCTTTTCCAAGTAGGCAGCTTTGATGTTTCCACCCAGGGCTGGGGGTTCGAGGATGTGGACCTTTTCAACAAAGGGGTTCAGGCAGTTTGAAGACATCCAGAAGCCAAGAAATAGGAGGAGCCCGTGTCCATGATCCCAACTTCTGTAACCGCAATCTTGACCCCAAACAGTACAAAATGTGCTTGGGGTCCACACAGCAATTGGCTGAAATGTGGCTAGAAAAAAAAAATGAACAAGTCACAGTAGAAGCAGCAGTAGTAACAGCTCAGTGAGGACAGCCTAATGTCCAATTTGCTGGAAAATACATTATTATCTAACTTACTTTTAAAAAATTTTTGTATGATCAGTTTCTGAAGTCCATACAAGGATGTATTTTACATGTGATGTCCATACAAATGACTCTTTTAAGATTAAAACTGAGGTTTTTGAGCAAAAATGTGATCAGTGTTTGCCTCTGAACACATCTTTGCTAAATGTTATGCAGCAGACCTGCTTAATCAGTTCCGCAGCAGAAAACGTTGGATGCTCCTACAAAGTATTTTGTAACAGAACTGTCACTCTGGCAAATGTTCCGTTGTGACTGTTAACATTGCACAGATTCTACCTTTTATTTTTTTTACAACAGTTTCTTGTTTTGTTTTTTTGAGGTACTGGGGCCCAGGGGTTGAATCCCAGACCTGGTATGTAGGAAGCCGGCACTCAACCACTGAGCTACACTGGTTCCCTCGAGCTGGCTTCCTCATCCGTTCGCTTTTTGTTTGTTTCTTTGTCCCTAGGAGGCACCAGGACCGAACCTGGGACTTCCCATGTGGGAAGCAAGTGCCCAACCACTTGAGTCACATCCACTCCCCTACAACAGTTTTTATTAAAAATGAAACAAACAAACAAAACCATTTTGTGTTCACTTGTAAAGTAAGGAGATGTGATCGTGGTTGTAGTGTCATTTTAGAAGAGCTTTCCATAATTGACTGTTTCTTCCAAACTGTGCTTCCTGTGGCCCTGTAGGTATTCAGAGTATGGCCTTATAGAAACCCAATGATAATGAAATTTTTGCTTGGACCTGTCTCAAAGTGATCCCAGTGGGTTCCTTAATCCACCCCAAGGTCATTCCGTCAGTTCCACATTGTATATTTACAATAGACATACCCAGCAACTAGCAGAATCTCCATGTTGGCTACCTAACTGATGGAACTGGCCTATTATGGTAGATAAGTTCAAATAGAAGTTCCAGAGTAACATCAACATACTCAAATAATAAACCAAAAGCAATACTTCATTTTGGAAGGGTTTTATAGATTAAAGATTAATGTCACTATCAAAGATTTGAAGGATGTAGGATGCCATATCCCCAGTCAACTCAAGTATTTAGCCTGTGCAGATGACAAATGCATCTTGGAGAAGACAGTGGGTTATCAGACTTATTCAGAAGATATTTCTAATTGCAACTGTTGCTCCAGTTGTGGTTTCTTTACTAGAACAGATAAACACAGCCCCTGGTAACTGGTATGCAGTTATTGATCTTGTGGATTCTTTTTTTTTTTTCCTCTATACCTGTTAGTAAAGACTACCAGAAGCAGTCTGATTTCACCTGGGAGGAATAACGATATACCATCTCTGTTCTGCCTAAGGGAAGTAGTAACTCTCCATCTTTTTGTTATTTCTTTTTCCCACTCTCTCGTCCCCCAATAACCAAAAAACTCTGTTAATAGTTTTGAATCCTATATCATAGAAATTAATTTACAGGATATCAAAAAATGTTGTAGGAGGAACAAAGATCACACAAATACAATCATATAGGGATGACTTTTTATATCTTTTTTTGAGGGAAAGGTTTTGCATGTTTTCAGTTCTTTGAGGAATAACTGCATCATGTTATATGGAAGCATGACTTTCATTACTTGGAAGCTAAAGGGATATATAGATGTCAAATCGACAAAGGGACAGACTCTGCTTGATTTCAAGTTGTCAGCTTGGCCTTATCTGTTGTCTAAGACCTGGAACTGCACTTCACAGAATACTCTTCCCTGTAAAATTCGGGGTTGGGTTGGCGAAAAGAGGACCCACATGAACTTGGGAAGGTAAGAATGAAGCAGAGGCCATTAATCTTGTAATATTATGGCATTCAGACTCAAGGACAGACACAAAAGTTCCCAGCAAGCCCCAGATTCCAGAGGATCTGCCCCCAAATGGCCCCAAGCCAGTAACTACCAAGCATGGTATAGTATCACAGATTTGGCAGCTTCCACAGACATCTCCACAAGCTATTCCATCACAAACCAATCTCAATGACCAGACATCCATGGCTTCTTGAATTTTCCCACTGGCTCCTACCTACACTCCCATTCTAGTTCTCCAGGATATTGTGGTTAGTGGCTTTCTCTATTCCTTTGACTCAACTCATCTTTCCTAAACCTTGGCTTCCACAGCCCCTTCAAGTCCGATACCGAATTTCCTATTCCAAAAAGGTTTTTGTAGTTTTATTTTCCTGACTGAACTCAACTGATGTATTATCCTAGTTATTTAAAATTCCCTCCATGCATATTCCATATCTGGACAACTGTTGGTATGCCTTTATTGCTGCCTTAATCATGGTTTTAAATTATTTGTCCCTGTGTGTTTCTATTCCTGATTTTTTTAATTGAATGTCAAACATTGTGTATTTTAACTAAAAGGTTCCACATGATGTTATCTTCCATGGTAGGGTGCTTATCTTTTCCTCTGTTAATCACGTAGAGTGGGTGCTGATCCAATTTATCCAATCAGGTACTGTGCAGAGAGGAACTTGGGTTAATTTCAGATGGGAGCCTAAGAAGTTATCCAGGACCTCTCTCCTGGCACAAAGAAGTCTGAACTACGTAAAGACCTATGGGAATTTGGGTAATTCAGCTGGATGATAAAGTTACTGACAACGATTTTATGGCTGAGGGAAGGTGTGAGGAATGAGGAGGGAAGAGAACTGAAGAAGGAGTGAGAAAAAGCCAATCTTAGTGAACTGGACCGGAAAGTAATGGTAAAAACAACTCAATGGTGAAGCTGAAAACTGTCATGCCACAAAACTAAAGATCAGACGTATTTTCAAGAATGAGAATATGGTCAACAATTGCCATCCATATTGAATATCCCAATTTCAAACAAATCAAGACAATAAAACCTAAATTATAAAGCTGATAGAGAAACAAATGAGATAATGGAGGAATGATCTCTCACATGTCAGACGTGTTCAATGAATATTTTGGTCCCTCCTTCCTCTCTGCTAGATAATGAGAATATCATTGTTGTGGTAATGGATGTCAGAATAGAGAATTCTGAAGGAAGAAAATACAGGTGAGTAAGTTTAGCATACTCTTATGGATTCTTCCAGTATAAAGAACAAGACAGATGGAACTCACTAGAAGCCTATGAAGCAAAGAAGGATTATGATTTAGATAACAACAACAACCGGGTGAGTGGAAGAATGAGTTTGAGAGAGAATAATATAGTAAACAATTTAAAAACTCAATAAATTAGATGAGGTGATAACCTTATGAATTTGAATGTCAGCCTTAATGAAATGTCATACTCATTCCTACCCTAACTACATTGTGAACTTCCTAATTCTGTTGCTGTAACAAACATACAAACAAAATGTTAGAACAAAATGTGGGTTTTAGATATGGCGCAGTCACCAAGATACATGTAAAATTTGGTATATCAGTTTCTCAACCTTAGCATGGTTGCCATTTTGAGCCAGAAAATTCCTTGGGATGGGGGCTGTCCCGTGCATTGCATTATATTAGCAGCATCCCTGGCTTCCACTTACCAGATGCCAGTAACACCCCACCCAGTTGTGAGAACCCAAAATGACTCCCAAATTACTGTTTGTCCCAGGAGGAAAGGGTACAAAATGGCTCACCATTGAACACTTCAGTATTAGATACACACTAAAAATGATGACTATTTTCTTAGAATTGTGTAATGTAGTCAAACTCTGATGAAGAAGTTCAAATACACATGCTACTCTCTGTGTTAAAAGTATAATGTTCTAGAGAAAAGTCAGAACTTTGAAACCTAAACGTTTAGAGGTAAAATGCAATCTAAAACTGTGAAGAAAAAGATGACTTATGCAAATTTGTCATTTATGTAGGCCAAATGAAGGGTGTTAGCATGTGTATTCCAACATCTTCATAAAACCAAATTCTCCTTTCTAGGGTTTGCAAGAATTCCTTGAATCCAGCCGCCGAAACTGCCACATCTTGGCCTAAAATACAGATTGGAACATTTCAACACTCTGCATTAATTTCTTCCACGCTTTCAACTATTTTTAACTTTTACATCATAATATACTTATGTTTTATTTGAGGTCTGGCTGGGATAATTAAGTCATGTAAAACACCATGAAGATTATGTTTTCAAGTGACATGATTTGGGAGATTTTCTTTATATCTCAAATTTGTATTGGATTTATAGGGAATTTACTGCTTTTAATGTTATATATGTACACCTTCTTAGTTCAGCCTCACTTAAAGAAGCCCATTGATATGATTCTAATACACCTGACTTTGGTCAATGTCATGACCGTCATGTTCAGGCTGATTCCAGATTTAATGGCTTTATTTGGAATAAGACATTTTATGGATGATATTTATTGTAAAGCAGTATTGTACATTCACAGAGTTACCCGGGGTCTTTCTATCTGTACTACCTCTTTCCTGAGCACATTTCAAGCCATCATTATCAGTCCCAGTCATTCTAAGTGGGCATGGCTTAAATCTGAAATCTCCAGGTTCATTTTTCCTTTTTTCCTTTTCTTCTATATCATCAACATGCTGATATATATCCGGGTTACCATAAGCATAGGAGCCAATAACAACGAAACTACTTTTGGCTCTGGGTTTCGTCAAATAAATTGTAAAGCTAAGCAGTTTGAATACCACCATTCGGTGGCATTTGTAAGTGCTATGGTGCTTCGCGATCTCCTCTTTGTGGTCCTTATGTTCGGGACCAGTATCTACATGGTGAATCTCCTCCACAGACACCACAGGAGGGCCCAGCATATACACAGCACCAACCTCTCTACTCAGCTCTCTCCTGAACTCAAAGCTACACAAAGCATCCTTTACTTGGTGGTTTGCTTTGTTTTCTTTTATTGCTCAAATGGTTGCCTTAGCATTTATGTGACTTATGGGCCTGAGAAAAACTCGAGACTGGAGAGAATTAATGGAATTATTTCAACATGCTACCCAACCCTCTGTCCTTTTGTGCTGTTGAAAAATAATAAAATTCTTTCCAAACTTACTTCTTTCCCTTCAAACAAGAGAAATACTTTTTATAAAGGAGGATTCAATGGATGTTTCTGATCCTTCTTCTTCAATAGAAGAGTCTTTAATGATTTATACAAGGAGGATAAAGTCATTAAATTAGAAAATGCCAAGACCATTCAATGGGGGAAGGAATAATCTTTTCAATAAATTGTACTGGAATTACTGTTCTGGGATATCTACATGCAAAAGAATGAGTGTGGAACCCAACCTCTCATGATATAAAAAATTAATTCAGATGGATCAATGACCTAAATATAAGAGCTAATACTATAAAGGTCTTACAGGAAAACAGGGAAATAACTTTAGGAACCTGTAGTAAGTAATGGATTTTTAGATTTTATGCCATAAACCTAAGCAACAAAATTTTTAAAAATTGACAAAATGGACTTCATCAAAATTTAAAAGTTTTTGTATCAAAGGACATTATCAAGAAAGTGAAAATAGAACCCACAGAATGACAAAAAATATTTGGAAGCCATATACCTGATAAGGGCTTAATATCTAGAATAAAGAACTCCTACAACTCAAAAACAAAAAGACAAGCAACCCAATTTAAAAATGGGCCAAGGATTGGAATAAGAATTTCTCCAAAGAAGATATTCAAATGACCAATAAATATATGAAAAGATGCTTAACCTCATTAACGATTAGAGAAATGCAAATCAAAACATCAAATTCCAAAAAATATAAAGTGGAATACAAAAAAAGATGGTTAAATAACCCAAAAGAAGCAAATAAAGGAGAAACAGGAATAAAACAAGAGAAAATAAACAGAAAAAAATTAAATATGTGGTATACATACTCACATATAAATAATTACATTAAATGTAAATAGTTTAAACACAGCCTTTAATTAAAAGACAGAGGTTGTCAGAATGGGTAAAAGAAAAATGACCCAACTATATGCCATCTACTAGAAACTCACTTCAAATATTATATAAGAAGGTTAAAAATAAAAGAATGGAAAAAAAATATACCATGTGAACACTAATCAAAAGACAGCTGGGAGGGAGAGAAATAAATAAATAAATCTTAAAAAAAAAAAAGTATATGTAATGTTTTTTGTTGTTGTTGTTGTTTTTTATTTAAAAAGACAGCTAAGAAGAGTTGAACTGACAGGACCTGTCTAAATCAACTACTTTGAACTCTGGAGACTAGTGGAACACTATGCAGCATTCAGGGAAGAACTGGAGGAAGATGTTGGCAAATTGCAATAAATATCAATGAATTTCACCCTCCATTCAGCAGCTATCATTCCTCATCTCCCAACCACAAACATCAGTGGGGAATGCAGCCCAGGCTCCTGTGTATCTTGTGGGTGCCAGAGTAGGTAGGCTATAAGGACCTAGTCCTCTGAAATTCTGGGGTATATGCTCTGATTGCTGATTATTGCTTTGAGTCAGCTACTTCAGATCACTGGCAGACTGGCTCTAAGGATGGCAATTTTTCCAACTCACCTCGGGCAAAAGCAGCAGAGGAGTCTTCAAGAGGCATTACCTATTTTTTTCTCCACTTGTCACTTCCAACTCCCTGTTTGGGACCAAAAATCGTCTGGAAAAGTTAGAAATTAATGCTCCAGTCCTCAACAATAACAGCAGCAACAATAGCTAGCAATCCCAGAGGAGTGGGAGAACGAGATTTTCTGATTTACAACAATATAATACTCAGAATGTCCAGTTTTCAACAAAAAATTACAAACACATAAGGAAGCAGGAAAGTATGACCCATTCACTGGAAAAAAAAGAATTTACCAGAAAACATCCTTGAGGAAGTTCATACATTGGAACTATTAGTCAAAGACTTTAAGGGGAGTCGACATAGCTCAGTGATTGAGTGCCTGCTTCCCATGTATGAGGTCCCAGGTTCAATCCTCAGTACCTCCTGGAAAAAAAAAAAAAGACTTTAAATCAATTGTCTTAAATATGTTCAATGCGATAAAGGAAACCATATACCAAGAACTAAAGGAACTTGGGAAAATATTGTCTGAACAAGTAAAGAGATAGAAATTATAAAAAGGAACCAAAGAGAAATTTTAGAACTGCAAAGTACAGTACTTGAAATGAAAATTCACTAGAGAGATTTAACAGTAGATTTGAACAGGCAGAAGAAAGGATCAGCAAACTTGAAGACAAGATAGTTGAAATTATCCAGTGTGAGGAAAAGAAAGAAAAAATAATGAAGGAAATTGAAGAGAGCCAGAGGAAAATGTGAGACACCATCAAGCATACCAACATACGTAAGAACAAGAGAAAAAGGGGCCAAAAAAGTATTTGAAGAAATAATAGCTGAAAATTTCCCAAATATGATGAAAGACATGAATATACACACCCAGGATGTGCAACAAACTCTAATCAGGACAGACTCTAAGATGTATACCCCAAGATACATTATAGTGAAATTGTCAAACTCCAAAGACAAAAAGAGGATTTCAAAAGCAGCAAAACAAAACAACTTGTCAAATACAATGGATCCCTAATAAGATTTACAGCAGATTTCTCATTAGAAATCCTGGAGGCTAGAAGACAGTGGGATGACATATTTAAAGTTGTTAAAGAGGGAAGCGGCTGTGGCTCAATCAGTGGGGCTCCCGTTTACCATATGGGAGGCCTGGGTTCGGTTCCCGGGGCCTCCTGGTGAGGGCAGGCCTGCCCGCGCAGCATGGTTGGCTGACCCAGCGAGCACAAGCAGCAAGGGGGGATAAATGAATAAATAAATAAAATCTTAAAAAAATAAAATAAAGTTGTTAAAGAAAAAAAGCTATCAACCAATAATTCTATATCTGGCAAAATTATCTCTCAAAAAAGGAGAAATTAAGAAATTTACAGATAAACAAAAGCTTAAAGAGTTCATTACCAGAAGACCTGCTCTACCAGAATTTCTAAAGAGAGTCCTTCAGGCTGAAATAAAAGGACACTAGGCAGTAACTCAAAGCCATATGAAGAAATAAGAACGCTGGTAAAGATGACTACATGGAGAAGACAGGTATTCAAAAACTGTCTGTGCTGATATATGGTACAACATGGATGAACCTTGAATACATCATGTTGAGTGAAATAAACCATACAGAGAAGGACAAATATTCTGTGATTTCTTTTATATTAAATATTAGAATAAGCAAATTCATAGATACAGAAAGTAGATTAGAGGTTACCAGGGCTGTGTGGACGGGAGATAAGGAGTTATTGCTGAATGGATATGAGCTGCTGTTTTGGGTGATGAAAATGTAGAAGTAGTGGTGAAAGTACACAACATTGTCAATGTATTTAAATGTCACAGAATTGTACATTCAAAAATGGTTAAAATGAGAATTAGAGAAGGCAATTACCAAATTCATCTGGAAGGGTAAGTGCACCCAAATAGCCAAAAGTATTCTAAAAAAGAAGAGCAATGTGGGAGGAATTTCACTGCCTGACCTTGAAACATATTACAAAGCTACAGTGGTCAAAACAGCATGGTACTGGCATAAAGATAGACATATCGATCAGTGGAATAGAATTGAGAATCCAGAAATAAACCCTCACCTATACAGTCAACTGGTTTTTGACAAACCTACCAAGCCCACGCTGATGGGAAAAAACAGTCTCTTCAACAAATGGTGTTGGGAGAGCTGGATATCTACAACCAAAAAAATGAAAGAGGACCCCTGTCTCACCCCCTATACAAGAATCAACTCAAAATGGATCAAAGATCTAAATATAAAAGCCAGGACCATAAAACTACTAGAAGAAAATGTAGGGAAACATCTTCAAGACCTTGTAGTAGGTGGTGGTTTCTTGGACCTCACACCCAAAGCACGTGCAACAAAAGAAAAAATACATAAATGGGACCTCCTCAAAATTAAACACTTTTGCACTTCACAGGACTTTGTCAGAAGGGTGAAAAGGCAGCCAACTCAATGGGAAAAAATATTTGGAAATCACATATCTGATAAGGGTTTAATATCCAGGATATATAAGGAGTTGTTACAACTCAACAATAAAAAGACAAATGACCCAATTAAAAAATGGGCGAAAGACTGAGTAGAAAATACAAATGACAAAAAAACACATGAAGAAATGCTCAACATCACTCATGATTAGGGAAATGCAAATCAAAACTACAATGAGATATCATTTCACACCTATCAGAATGGCCACTATTAAAAAGACAGAGAACTACAAGTGTTGAAGAGGATGTGGAGAGATAGGAACACTTCTTCACTGTTGGTGGGAATGCAGGATGGTACAACCACTATGGAGGACTGTTTGGCAGTTCCTAAAGAAGTTGAATATAGACTTGCCACGTGACTGTGCAATACCACTACTGGGTATATACCCAGAAGAACTGAGAGCAGTGACACGAACAGACATCTGCACAGTGATGTTCATAGCCACATTATTCACCATTGCCAAAAGTTGGAAACAACCCAGGTGTCCATCAACAGATGAATGGATAAACAAACTGTGGTCTATTCACACGATGGAATATTATGCAGCTGTAAGAAAAAATGAAGTCATAAAGCATATGGCAACATGGATGAACCTGGAGGACATTATGTTGAGTGAAGCAAGCCAGACACAAAAGGATAAATATTGTATGAATGCATTACTATGAACCAAATATATTGTGTAATATACTGTTTGATTAAAAAAAAAAATTTACATGTATCCATTACATTTAATTGAGAAATGTGTATATTTATTCATCTGTGTTTACTTTTTAGTTTTTAATTGTTTATGTTTTCAATTGTTGAATGTACAGAATAAAGTTTAAAAAATGGTTAAAATGATTTTTATGTCCATGCACATTTACCATGTAGACAGCTGAGATGACTATAAATTGTCAGGGTCAAATGGTAGAATTCAACTGCCAGGTTCGGCTTATTTTGGGGAGGTACTTAGCCAGGAAAGCCTCTCTCAAAATTAGTTGGATTCTGATCATTTTCCTCTTCCTGGTTCTATGAAGTCCATTTATCCACTTTCCATCTCCATGTTTCATGGAGGTGTTCATGAAAATTTGATCCATCAATTCCTCATACCAGTTTATATACCAGGGGAAAAGATTTTCTGCTCATGTTTGCATTTTCTTCCATTCCTGTGCTCTACTACATTAAACATACTTACAGTATTCTAGTAATTCTATCAACAGATAAAATGTTCAAGGCATTGTATATGGGAAAAAAAAAAACATCATTAATACTCGTGAATACCAAAACTGACCTGAATGGGGAGCTTTTTGTAAGAGTTCCTGGCTTTAGTTGTGAGAAGATATGACTTCAGTGTTTACTGAAACTGTTTTCCATATGTGATGGTTTGAAGCTGTGTGGACCCTCAGAAAAGTATGTTCTTAAAGCTAATCTATTCCTGTTAGTGTAAACGAATTGTAAGTAGGACCTTTTGATTAGATGACTTTAATTAAGGTGTGGCCCAGGGTGGGTCTTAATCCTCTTCCTGGAGTTCTTTATAAGAGAATGTAATCAGAGGAAGAAGAGAAAGCCACGGAAGAAAGAAGTTGAAAGCAATGAAGCCTGGAAGAGAAGGGAGAGACCAGCAGACAATGCCATGTGCCTTGCCATGTGACAGAGGAATCCAGGATCACCAGCAGCCAGTCTTCAGGAAGAAAGCATCACCTGATGATGCCTTAATTTGGACATTTTTCTCAGCCTTGAAATTGTAGACTTGTAAAGTAATAAATTCCCACTATTAAAAGCCAACCCATTTTATGGTATCTGCTTGAGCAGCTCTAGCAAATTAGAACACATATTAATAAGGAGATTTTCTTCTTATGCCCTGTCCACTATAAACACACTCTGCCTTGCCTTCCTCCTCCCTCCATTCTCTAAGAAATGTGCCAATGAATGAATCACCATCTAACTTAGAAAAAGTTTAGAAGGAATATAATTACTGTCTTTGGGTACCACTGAGGTTAAGGCATTAGGTATGCTACTACATAAAGAGGGATAATTATCTCCAAAGATCAGAGATTCAGAGATATGGTTTACAAATTAATATAAATCCAACTTCTTAGCATCCAGTACATCTAAAGATGGAATAAGCTGCTACTGGCAGTGGTCATTTCCCATACTTGGTGATGGATTACTATTTGGTAAGGTGTGAGAAAAGAGATTCAAACAATAGAGGGTAATTTAGGCTATGAAACAGCTTTATTTTTTTTATATTGTATGTTATTTTCCAACCATAAGAAATTATCTCACATTTTCACAAGAAAGAAATATGTTAATAAAGCTAAAAGGGAGATACAGACTAGACGTAAAAAGGGAAAAAAGTCCATTCATTGAAACTATTTTTTGTTTACAAAAATAACAAATACTCATTATCAGCAATATAGAAAAAATCAGCCAAGTGAAAACTCTGCCATTATCATATTGTCATAATGTATATATAGCCTATTGTTCCTGTTACCACTTGCTTTTTTTTAATCCAACATTTTTTGGCTTAAAATAATTTACTCTGTCATGGTTCTGTGGGCCAGGAGTTGAGGAAGCACTCAGCTGGTACCATCCGGGCTGGGAGGGAGAGGGGCACCTGGTTGCTTCTCTCCACGTGGTCTCCACTGACACCACTTGGGGATGAGGGGCTCATTACCACTGAGTGATGCTGAAATTTCTGACTCTGAACCAGGTCTCCTCTGGTTCCCCAGCAGGCTCCACTGACAACGTGGGGGAGAAGGGGGCTTGTTATCATTGGGGAGTGTGTGTGTGTGTGTGTGTGAAAAATCTCTTGACCCCTGATTTTACACTTATTACAGGCAAGGAATGGTGGAAATCTAGGTGCTCCCCTGAAAGCGTGCAGGTGGGGGTGAGGATATTATATTTATTATTGTCTAACATTTTCTATCTTGCAAGAATGCCATTTTTCTCGTGCTTTGGTTAGGAAGCTGACTTTTGGGGGGACTTTTCTTTTTGTCTGTGCTATTTGGTGTGTCTGGGTTGCCAAATTCTCCAGTATACGGTCTGGCATATTTGAAAGTCCTTAGCTAGCCTGCCTCCTTTGAGAGTTTTCTTATGCTGGTTTTATACATGATGTCCAGAGTTTTTAGCTGCACTTAGCTGGATGAATAAGGAGAAGTATGTCTACATCATCCTTCCAGATTCAGAAACCTATGTAATCATATTTGAAGTCTGGTAATGCTAGTCTTCCAGTTTTGTCCTTTTTCAAAGTTACTGTGGCTATTCTGGGGTCTTGACATTGCATATGAATCTGAGAATCTGATTGTCAACATCTACCAACAACGTCTGCTGGAATTTTGATTAGGATTGATCCATTTGAAACAAACTGACATCTTAACAATAATGAGTATTCTGGTTCATGACTATGGTTTCTCTCCCTATTTAGATCTTCAATTTCTCACAACAATGTTTTATAGTTTTCTATGTACAGTTTTTGTACATCTTATGTTGGGTTTATTTCTATTTTACATTTTTGAAGCTATTATAAATGGTATAGTTTTTAATGTCTGCTTTTAATTGCTCTTTACTAGTATATATTATAGAATTGAATTTTTAAAAATTTATTTTATTTTTTATTAATTTCTCCCCACCAACCCCTGCCTCTCTGTTTGCTCTCTGTTCATCTTCTTTTTTTAGGAGGCACTGGGAACCAAACCCGGTACCTCCCATGTGAGAGGGAGACACCCAATCACTTGATCCACCTCCACTCCCTGCTTGTTTTGTCTCTCATTGTATTTCCTCGCTGTCGTCTCTTCGTTGTGTCATCTCCTGATGTCGTCTTGTTGCGCCAGCCCATCGCGTCAGCTCGCTGTCTCGCTTGTCATCTTTAGGAGGCACTGGGAACTGAACTCGGGACTTCCCATGTGGTAGGCAGGCACCAACTGCTTGAGCCACATCCGCTCCCATATAGAATTGATTTTTTGTTGCTTTTTCTTCTTTCTTTATATTTTTATTTATTTTTTATTATTTTTGTATGTAGAATTGATTTTATATGTTAACGTTGAATCCTGCAACTGCGAAACTCACTTGATTCTAGTTGCTTTTTTCACTGAAGGCTTTCCTTTATTCATTACACACAGAACGTTTTATATATTTTGAAACCTCATGTATTTCAAAATGTCTCTCTGTAAGTAAATGATTTTTCCTGTTATTTCACTGAACAACTTCTCCAAAACAATGATCTCATGGATCATGGATTCTCCTTCTCATGGAAAGCCTTTCCTTTCTGATTACCTGTTTCAGGAGTTATTCCTACTCTGAGTTTTTCTCATGCACACCAGGGCTGGAGCTCTGATACAGTTCTCTGCAGGTAACTACAGACATAGCATTCCTCCAAGAATAATACAATCATGTTGTTTAAGGAGAAATTGTAAGTAAAAGCATTTATACATTGATTACATTGACCTAGTATTATACTCCTGTGTGGATTCTTTCACTTGTTTGAAAGTTAAAGTTGTTGCTGAAGACACTTCCACATTCATAACATTTTTAGTGTGAATTCTCTCATGTCATCTAAGCGCAAAATATCGACAGAATGCTTTCCCACATACATGAGATATATCTATATATCTATATATCTATATATCTATATATCTATATCTATATCTATATCTATCTATCTATCTATCTATCTATCTATCTATCTATCTATCTAT